>JAOQMQ010003216.1:0-11016 GCA_027563845.1 Erythroxylum subrotundum
GAAGAAATTCTAGCTTATTCTTGTACAACTCAATGTACTTCTGACGATAAATCCTGTAATTGGTCCCAGTAATAAAAAAGGAGATAAAAAGTTCAGTAGCTAAAGAAGAATGTGATCATGTGAAAAACTATTATATTCAAAATAAAAAAAAAAACTAAATATAGAGAAAATAAAAAAAGTACATATGTAAAACATGGGCGCACATGCTGCAAAAGTATATCATAGACTTTTACCCTGTCCTGTGATTTGACATTTTCTCGCCTTCTTTCTCACATTCCGCACTTATGAGTTAAACAGAAAATATTTGACAGACAGTGGGGGTGAATCACTTAGTAGCAAATGCATGATTCTTCAAATTGACAGTAAGGAATAATCATTTTTCTTTTCTGGTACAATAGAAAGCATTAATAATTACAACTTCTTAACCCCATACATCTATTAGGATTTGAAGCCTGGATGATGAGGAAGTACTTCCTCCCTAACCACTAGGCTTCGTAGTTTTACTTATCCATGTTTCTCCCATTCTTTTATTTTCCGGAAGCGGTTAATAAATTATCAGAATTGTCACAAAACCCTTATGTCAAGTCTTAAGGAAGAAAATTTATCAAGCCAAATCCAAGTCACAGTGTACGTCTAAGATATAAACACACATACAATCGTTGTCCCAGATATCTCCACAAAGTTTTCTTCAACTTCCGACGAACATCTGACAGGATAGATTCCTCTGCATAGTGCCACCATAACTTTTGCCAACCATTCTGCTTTCGTGTTAGAGGACAACCCCAGGGACGATACCTTCCGTACCTACATCAAACATTAACAGAGAAAATTGAATACAACTTTTGGGTTTGGATGTTGGCAGCACCTGGATATGCATATCATGATTATACACTAAAGCAAATGAGGAAATAATTTGATATTGATGAGGACTCTATTTTTCCCATAAATGCAACATAGGGTTTACTACTGTACATCAGCACAAAAACATATGATGCAACATGGGAACAAGAAAGGGAAGAAAAGAAAACAAGTAGTAATCAAAGAAGTAATAAAGGAAAATGGTTAAGATGCAGCTCCTTCATAAGTGGCACTCCACATTGAAGACTGAAAAATCAGCACAAGAAACAAAACAAGTGAAACAATATGTTGTGTAGACATCTGTTAGACATCAAACTTTGCAACAGTAGCTGATAAAATGAAGTTAAATCCATAACATCAGTTATAAAAGTCTGGAAAAAATTTTTGGGTTTAATATATGATTAGTGCTAAGCTTCATCCATAAACCTAAGATTTCGAGTTCACTAGTTTCTTGACATGATATGTAGAAAAAAATCCATGTACAGATCTATTAATAGTCTACTAGTATAAGTTTAAGTACATAACCAATCAAAGAAATGTTGAAAAGGGGATAACAGCGAGCTTACTTCTCCCGTAAGCAGCTTGTGCTTACATAATCAAATAACATCAGAATTTTTTGCAATTGGACCTCATTTAGAAACACATCCTAGAAAAAAAAAAGATACAAAGAACATAACAGTTTTAGCACTACTTTACATTAAGTTATTAAACAAATGGCACTCGTGTATAACTAGTAAATGCCTCAAGCAAACATTGAACCAACCAAGCCTGTCAACTCTGCTGCAATTGAGTACTGTGGCAAATCACCATCAAGTTTTCCTGTTCTGTTAAACTACAGAAGAAAGTCAAAATTTCACAATCTAAACCTTGTAAATAATAATCATATAATCTTAGACCATGTTGTTTTATCAATCATACACCAGAGGAAAACTGCAATCAACATCCAATGACTTCTAGATTATATTTGTCCATCATGTTTGATAAGAAAAATAATTGAAGAGACAAGATATTGACCATAAGCCAACTAATACATACTATCGCTTGCAACAAACAAGATTCACATTAATGAGTAAACATACAATATGTTAACACCAAATATTTGCTAGGAAATCCGAAGCGATAATACATGATTCCACAATGTCATGCATCTTAAATTTTTTTAGATTGATTTCTCTACCAAACCAATGTTGTGTCAAAACCAAACTCACATTAGAAACAACTTCCACATCTTGTTTAAGTAGACCCAATCCCCAACCTACGTTGAGAGCTAAGCATATAAAGCAGAATTAACAAAAAGATCAAGGTCATACTCTAAGGTAAGTATCAAGGAGAGGAAGGAAAAAGTAAAATGAAAACAGAAACCCATGACAAGAACACAACATTTCTACCAAAAGCATTAATGCACTCTGAATTACATATTAGATCCATGCCTACAAATATCTCATGAAGACAAACATCTTCAAACAAGATATTTCTACTGACTCTGATGACTTTTGAAGAAAGAGTATCATTTTGATTTCTCATACCACAAGTGACAAAGATGCATTAAACGGCCGCAATAAACGGTCAAATTTACTTCCATCAGATCTTGCAGTGCCCTGGGACTTATAGTCCATTGCATCACCAGAATTTGTTGATTCCAAAGGACCTTCACTTGCATTGCAATCAATTTCGAAACCTTCAATTTCTAATGTTTTATTCACTTGGGCCCCTCCAGCAGATGAGCTGAAAAAAGATGTAATCATAAGCCACAAGTAATTGAAAATGTATGGTACAAAGAATTAGAGAGCTCATGAAAATAGAAAATTGTGTTGATAAGAAAAACATAACATAGACAGGTTCTAAACACATAATGAAAGTTTTGCAAAGCCACACAACCAGATTCTATATTTATTCCCTAGAGTTCTTCTATCCTTACTACTCTGTCACTCTAATACCCAACTTCTCTAAGCAGCAAGAATGAAAATCTTCTCACAGTCGGCTACTATCTCTTTTACTTTATAATAGGTTAAGATATAAGTACCATATGAAAATGCACAGAGTGGTATCACATGTACATCCAAAAGGATTTACTAATTTCCATGGCCCTAGTAGCTCTATTCTACATTTCAAGATAGGTTTTCCCTCTCTAATACTTTGTCAGATCCATATACAAGATCTCCAAATATTATTTTCATTTTCCTTGTCTTAATCAACCATAGATACGTACGCCAAGTAGCCTCATGAAGGACACAATAAAAATTTCAATTTAAACATTCAAGCTCACGATAACAGCAACCTAAAGCACCAAGCAACTCATATAATCTATTAGTGGGTTGAACATCATAAAATAGTAAAGCCAAATAATTCCAACTGCTTTCAGCCACCATGGAACAACTGAATACTCAGGTGCAACATTATATACTAAAAGAAAGAGCTAAAAGTATGTACCCATGAAATTGCAGAGTAATTGAACATGGAAGTAATGAATATCATATTTCCACTAATATATATGAGTACATTTTGCATGTCAAAGTCAAACTGCTTGTGCATATTCCTCAACCATTTGTGATTCTTTACTATTGGTTCTTTGGGAAATTTATCGATTTTCCATTGCATGCAAGCCAATGCATGTGATTTATCAAAGGTAAATAGCAAAAGAATAACATATGAAAAATTGACATTCCACAAAAAATGATTTTCCATAAGTAAACTTGTGGCAGGCAGTCACAGTTCTCAACTCACACAACCAGAGAATAAGGGAAAGAAAACATTAGCACAAGAATGTGATCTACAGTTAATAAAAGAGTTGACCTAAAAAATTTACCCAGCCAGATTCTGCTTCATTGTTAAGCTTGAAAACTTCAAACCCAAAAGAAGCTGTGGCTGCAACAATGAAAAGGAAAAATAACTAATTCTCATTCAACTAAACCACTTCTCAAATGCAGGATTTACAGCACAAACAAAAAAAGAAGTGAACCAATTATATCAGTCTTTAAGGCAATAAACACAAACACGATGACAGGCTCCTTTTAACTAATACAAAGTTATTGTATCAGTTAATTATCATTATCATTAATTGCAATCTTCAATTTCTTCTGGATTGAGTACTTTATGTATGTTACCACTATGGGTTTTTTCCTTTGCTTTTACATTTTGAAGGTGGTTTTAGGAAGATATAAATCCTATGAAATTGTCAAATTTTCCTTGCAAGTGGCTCTCTAGGAAATGTTTAGCAAAAGAACCTTTCGAACCCTCTTCTTGATCAACAAAACTTGCCTTACCCAAATAAAGACAAAGAGATCTCGTGACTTAAAAATCTGCAAAAGAGACATGATAATCATTATTTACGCCAAATAGTAAAAGAGAACAGCAAGAAAATGACACTATGTTAGACTCCATATTGTACCATGAACCACAAATCTTCAACACCGACAATTATTCATCACCCTCAACCGTGCAATTCAATAACTGCTCAGCTTCAATCATTAATATGCATGCTAGGTAGTGATAGTCAATGTTAACTTGGAAAGTATTTTTAAAAAGCACCATGTTACACTCCACATCCTTCCATGAACACAAATCTCCAACATCAATCACTTCATGATCCCCAAACTATGCAACTCAAACATGTTAAGCTGGAGTCTGCTTATTTTATATCTTGAGCAAACTTAAAATAAGCTACAAAACCCCTAAAGCTCTTAATAGAACATGAAATGTAACACAGGTTGTATTTGCAACCAAAGTAATCAGCAGAAAACTTTTAACAAAAATCAATCATTAGTCTTATGTAATTCAAAATCCAACCTAATTTCCAAAGTCCAAACAACAAACCAAATGTTTCAACTAATATAATATTCCAATTATTACTATGGACTTATTTGGCCCAATAAATCTTTTAGTTCGAATAGCAAGCCTTGAAAGTGATGAAATTTTGGTCACTAATATTCCATTTTGTTACAGAATACAGTAGTTACGTAATTATAGGGATTATATAGTTAATGTAAATAACATATTCATAGGGATTTTAGCATGATTATAGGGATTATTTTCCTAGTTTAAACCTATGTATTCCTGTATAAATATCTGTGGTATTACTCTAAGTTGAATACAGAAAACTTATTCTTCTCATGGGATCAGAGCCTAGTCGTGTTTCTGGGTCTCTTCCTTAGTTTTTCGTCTTTCATTTTCTGCCCTATCATAAGGCAATATACTGAATGTGTGGGTGATACATTTTTTGAAGAAATTTTTTCTCACCTCCTTCATAAGACACTACTGTTGCCGATCAGCCATCCCCTAAAATCTAGTCGTCGGATCTTGAGTACATGACCCGCACACGCCCCCCAATCGCAGACATCGTTTCCACGCACCGGCACTTGAGGGCACGTGAGTCTTCGTCTTCCGAACCGGATTCTTCCTCCAGCATCGCCTCCTCTGTCCTTGTCTAAATATCCGGGCAGTTTGAGGGTATTGCTGGTCTATTTGGTCTGGTAGATAGTCGTAGCTCCTTGTTTTTGAGTGCTTCTAATTTTCGTAGCTCCCTTCTGTTGTGTTGGTGTGGCTACTAGGATATTTCTGTTGTGTTGCTGAATATTTCTTATTTACGTAGTGGTATTTACGTAGTGGAGAAGCTTCCTGTTCTAAACAGTCTGAGGTATCCTTTTTTGTTTATGTCGTTTCTTTCCTCCTTTATTTGCTTAATATTGTGAATTGGAAAATGGCTGAGAGTAGTGAAATGGGTGGGGATAACAAGACTATTACTGAAATTACGTTAGGTTCATCCAAAATTTCTAATAGGAAATTGATTGGAAGGAAAAATTATGCACAATGAAAAAGGACTATTCGCAGATTTGTGACTAGTTTAGATTTGGAAGATCATTTAACTAGTAATCCGCCTCCTAAGATTGATGTTGCTCGGAAGAAATGCTTAATGGAGGATTATAAATTATTTAATCAAATCCAAAATACTCTAGACCCAACTATTGATGATTTTGTGAATCATTGTGATTATGTCAAAGAAGTATGGGAATATCTGTAATTTTTGTATGCTTGCAAACAAGAACTGTCTCGTATTCATGAATTATTGTTAAAGATTTATCGAGCGGAACAAAGAGGTCGCTCCCTGTTTCAATACTATACTGAAGTAAAACAGACATTTGAAGAACTGCAAGCCATGTTTCCAATTGTTGCCGACATAAAGCAAATGCAAGAACAAGAGGAGCAGATTGTGGTACAGTGTTTCTTAGCAGGGTTGAGTTTCGAATATAACGTGGCACGCACACAATTGTTAACTAGTGAGACGCTTCCTTCCTTTACAGAAGTATATGCTCGTTTGCTTCGAGTTTGTAAAGACGAAGATGTGACTTTTGATATGGTGACCAATGACTCAACGACATTAAGGAGCAATGTTTCAAATAATAATCGTGGTGGCAATGGTGGAAACATTAGTGGTTTTGTTATTGAAAACAGTGGCACCCCTCGCACCTGTAATTATTGTGGAGTCGAAGGAAATATCAAGAAGAATTGTTGGAAACTGCACGGTAAGCCTCCCAAATACTCGGGTAAGAATAATAACAGAAAATTTGCAAATGTGGCTACTAAGGATGGCATCCTACCCCTTCCTCAGTCATTCTCGCCGTCTATCACGATTTCAGCGAATGAGTATGCCCGTTTAACCAATGCCTATCAACAAATTTCGCCACTCCTGATTCACAATAGCCATCCCTTGTGACATCAGCTTTGGCTAATACAGGTAACACTGCTACCTGTCTGTCCACCTCATCTCGTAGTTAGGTTATTGACTCAGGTGCTACTGATCATATGACTGGCAACACAGGTATTCTCTCTTATTTAAAGTCTACTATTGATTTACCTTGTATTACTTTAGCCAATGGATCTACCGCTTCTATAATTGGGCGTGGGACAGCAAACCCAACAAATTCTCTCCCATTATCCTCTGTTTATGTTTATCACAATTCCCTTTTAACCTATTATCTGTCAACCAATTCACCAAAAGTTTCACCTATTTTCTATTCCAATTATTGTCTTTTTCAGGATCTTGGGACAAAGCAGATTATTGATAAGGGGCGTCTGGTGAATGGCCTATATGTTATTGATTCAACTTCTGAGATGGTACCTCGATCAATGCTTGCACAAGCTCATCTTCCTTTTTGCAACTTCATTGTCGTTTTGGTCATCCATCTATCACAGTTTTACAAAAGTTGTGTCCTAGTCTTAAACAAGAATCTGTCTTAGAGTGTGAAGCTTGTCAATTTGCTAAACATCATAGGGTTTCTTATTATCCTAGACTAAATAAACGAGTTGAGTCTTCCTTTTACTTGGTGCATACTGATGTATGGGGTCCTTGTCCTATTCCATCCAAATCTGGTTTCGTTATTTTGTGACATTTATTGACGATTAATCTCGAGTTAGATTTATCTTATGAAATCTCGATCAGAATTGTTTACTATATTTTGTGCCTTTTATGCTGAAATTAAGACTCAATTCAACAAATCCATATGCATTTTGAGAAGTGATAATGCTAAAGAATATGTTTCCCATACTTTTCAATCTTTTCTCTCTCAGCATGATATTATTCATCAGTCATCATGTATTGTGACCCCTCAACAAAATGGTGTAGTAGAGCGAAAGAACCGTCACTTATTAGAAGTTGCCCGGGCACTAATGTTCCATATGCATGTCCTAAAAGTTTTCTAGGCTGATGTAGTCTCTACTGCTTGTTTCCTAATCAACCGAATGCCTTCTTCTATTCTTGACGATCAAATTCCATGTTCCCTTCTCTTTCCCTCATATAAATTGTTCCCTCTTGCTCCTCAAATTTTTGGGTATACCTCCTTTGTTCAAGATATGCGACCTCAAGTCTCAAAATTGGATTCCAAATCGCTCAAGTGTGTCTTTCTGGGATATGTCTTTCTGGGATATTCTCGTGCTCAAAAAGGATATCGTTGTTACTTTCCTTCGTTGGGTCATTACTTGGTCTCCGCTGATGTTACCTTTTTCGAGAATACCCCCTTCTTTAGTTCTTCTGTGCCTTCTTCTTCGTACTCTAGCGATTCAAGGGACGATCTTCTTATTTATATAGTCAGTAAACAAGTAGTTTCTCCTCCCTATCGACCTGTTATTTGTCAAGTTTATTCTCGACGTGTGCATCAGTCTATTGAAGCACCTCCCATCAACCAAGACATGACCCAACCCATTCTGCTTCGTCTCTAGAATCCTCAACACTACCTGATGCTAGCCTTTATCTTCCTATTGCTCTTCGTAAAGGTAAACGTACATGCACTTACTTTTGTATCTTATCATGCTTTATCTCCCTCCTTTAAGTTTTTTGTAGCCTCCTTATACTCTGTTGTTATCCCAACGTCCCTTGCTGAAGCAATGGCTCATAATGGTTGGCAAGCTACAATGGAGGAAGAAATGATGGCCTTAGAGCAGAATCATACTTGGGATCTTGTGTCTCTTCCTTCAGAGAAACGAGCCATTGGTTGTAAGTAGGTGTTCACTGTTAAAATAAATCCTGATGGTTCTGTTGCTTGATTAAAGCTTGGCCGGTTGCTAAAAGATAAGCTCAGACATATGGGGTGGATTATTCTAAGACTTTTTCTCTAGTTGCAAAACTTTCTTATGTCCGCCTGTTTATCTCCTTAGCTGCCACTTACGATTGGGCACTTCACCAACTTGATGTGAAGAATCTTTCTTACATGGGGATTTATCTGAAGAGGTTTACATGGAGCAATCACCTGGAATTGTTGCTCAGGGGGAGTCGGGGAAAGTGTGCAAATTACGGAAGTCTCTATATGGCTTGAAGCAATCTCCTTGTGCTTGGTTTGGAAGATTCAGTACTGTAATGATTGAGTTTGGCTTGCGAAGAAGTGCATATGATCACTTAGTGTTCTTTGCATCATCTAGTTCTGGGTGCATTTTATTGGTTGTATATGTGGATGATATAGTGATCACGGGAAGTGATGAAGCAGGGATCACAAGGTTGAAAGCATTCCTTGGAACTCATTTTAGACAAAGGATTTACGACCATTGAAATCCTTCTTAGGAATTGAAGTTTCTCGCAATCATAAAGGGATCTATCTATCTCAATGAAAATATTGTCTGGATTTATTCAATGATGTTGGTTTTATTGAGCCAAAGACATGTCATGCGCCTATGATACCAAATGTGAAGTTAAAAGTTGAAGATGGAGACTTGCTTGAGAATCCTGAAAAATATAGAAAAATTGTGGGAAAATTGAACTATCTTACTATCACTCGTCCTGATATTGCCTTTCCAGTAAGTGTTGTAAGTCAGTTCATGTCATCTCCTAGAATCTCACATTGGGATGTTGTTATTCATATTTTGAGATATCTAAAAGATGCACCAGGACGTGGCATCTTATATCGAAATTATGGTCACCACGCTATAGAAGGATTCACAGATGCTGAGTATGCAGGAGATCTTTCAAACAGGCGCTCTACCATAAGTTACTTTGTTTTTGTTGGAGGCAATCTTGTTTCTTGGAAGAGTAAGAAACAGAGTGTTGTATCCGATCAAGTGCAGAATCCGAATATAGGGCTATGGCGCAGACTACCTGTGAACTCATATGGTTACGTCATTTACTCGGTGAGATTGGGTTTGTTCAATCTAAGCCAATGAACTTATGGTGTGACAATGAAGCAACCATCTATATTTGCAAATAATCCTGTGTTTCATGAGAGAACCAAGCATATAGAAGTCGATTGTCATTTTACCGGGAAGAGCTAAAAGATGGATCAATCTCAACTCAACATGTCAGAACAGGGAGCCAATTAGCTAATGTGTTCACCAAAGCATTATCGGGGAATTGGGATAATTATATTTGTAACAAGCTGGGCATGATCAATATCTATGCTCCAGCTTAAGGTGGACTATTACAGAATATAGCAATTACGTAATTATAGGAAGTATATAGTTAATGTAAATAACAGTCATAGGGATTTTAGCATGATTATAGGGATTATTTTCCTAGTTTAAATCTATGTATTCCTGTATAAATACCTGTAGTATTATTCTAAGTTGAATACAGAAAACTTATTCTTCTCACATTCCATCATTGTGAATATGAGAAGTAATCAAGAAAAAAGAAATGCAAAATGGAATAGTGCAATAGTGACAAATTTCTGCCATAAAATTATAAAACAAGTAAGATGAATAAAGGAAATTGAGCTTACCGAATCAAACTGCACTTCGCTATATTGCACATGCAAATTTTTTATAGACACCAGGATAATGTCAAAGGCCTAAAAGCAAAATAACAAATCACAAAATCACAAATTTTATCATAATGATACCAAAAAAATTCAAAAATAGATTTCTCTAATAACCAAACAATAAAACAAAATCTAATAGTACTTTAGCAAAGAACAAATACTAACTCAGAAGAGAATAAGTGAAAGGATTATTGCATAAGCCATCCATGCTACCAAGATATTATCACTAGTAGATATGGCATTACCTTAGCAGCAATTAAAAAGAGAAAAAAGACTTTCCCTTGTTATTCGCTGCAGGGAACAACAAAAATGTAAGTAGCACCATGCTAAAATGAATACTAAGCATGAGAGTATCCATACAAGAGGCAGTAGGTGATGCATAATTATGATAATGGAACTGGTAAAGATGGTAGAAGCTCCTCTAATTTCTTTAGTTTGTTTAGAATTCCATCCAAACTACAAGGCCTATGAACTAAAAGTAGCCATATTGTGATAATGGGCAGAATGCCATGTAATTGATGAATCTTTTATAGAATGTATTCTTATGGAATAGAGGAAGTAATGTGATGAGAATTACAACAACTATACAATTTCTAGTGAATGTAAATCCCATCACAGTGTAATTGTTATGTAGAATCAAACAAATAGTTTGAATGAAGTAATCTAATCATCGAAATATTTTTTTAGCTACATTATATCTAACATCATCCAAGTTTCAATTATTTAAAGTAGCCTACCACAAACACTTTTTGACAATTTTGCAAGCTCTGCAGCAGCAAGTTGAGCCTTCTTGCCATCGAGTTCTCTTCTTTGAATTGCATCCAAGCTCCACTGCCAAGGTACGAATCAGAGTAGTTAATAGCGGGCGATCGCGGCGCTATCGCGGAGGAGCGGAGCGGAGCGGCACCTATCCGCTACAGAG
>JAOQMQ010003244.1:0-11015 GCA_027563845.1 Erythroxylum subrotundum
GAAGGACTCAACCTTGAGCACAATTGTGTAAAGAGCTGCCCTATTGAGGAAGGATAATCCTTATAAAGAAAGATTGCATACTCGTTTTCTTCATTGCTATATAGTAAAAGATCTCATCCACTTTACGTTTACAGATTTTACTGTAGATAAGGAGGGACCAGAATAGTGAAATCATAAACAGCCAAGTTTATGAAATATCATGTCTACGACGATGGTGGGTCTTTTGACCTTTCGGATGATAGCAGGGTGGATACTACAGCTATCCCGTATCCACTACTCATACAGTTAGATCCAGTAGATCTAGATTTTGGTACCATAACTGTACAGGAACAAGAACCTATACCTGTACACAAAGGGATTCTTGGGGGTACAAGATCTAATACAGTTAAGTAAATCCATTGAAGTGAGATGACCTGCTATCCCATCTAACAACATAGTCTGTCAGGTGTACTGGACTATATTATTAGACAGATTACAGATCCAGTTACTTTTACAGAATTTGTTTCTGGACCTAATGCGGATGTGTGGTGAGTGCAATGAATGACGAAATGCAAGCCATGAAGCATGGTAAGGTCTAGGAGCTAGTTGATTTGCATCAGGAACTGCAAGCTCGTCAGTTATAAATCAAGTTGAGACCTAAAGGATTTCAGGATAAAGTTCAATGATTTATGGACTCGCTCGATTGCATAAGGGTTCACTAAGGGGAAAAGGTTGACTTTGTGTTACCTTTTCTCTTGTATCCTCGTAGGATACATTTTGAGTGATAAAAGCAATTGCAGCTTATGATGATACATAATTACATCAAAAGGTTGTCATAACCATCTTCCTGAATAAAAACCTTATGAAGTGGTCTATGAGGTACAACCTGTAGGGTCCCAGGATCCATACAGTACTGACCTAGTTTGTGAGTTATGGAGATCAATATATGGTCTACAAAACCCTCCTGAAGGTGATACCTTACTTTTGATGAGGCTATGGCCTTTTCTGACTTCTTGGAAAATAAGTTTACAAGATGCCTATACTATGGAGTTGAGGGGAGTTGAGGGAGTAAAGTTATCTTCCTATCACCACATAAGGATGGTAAATTGCTCTCATCAAGTCACTTGATTATGTTGTATGAGGATAAGCAACTTTTGATCAAGAACCTTGATATAAAGACCTTTGTATAGCATCTTCTGTCCTAGGTATTCGAATTTACCATGACATATCTCAACACTCATCAGATCTCTCAAAGAATGCATACATTGAGTATGTGTTACAAAGGCTTAATACAGTTGATAGTAAACCTGTCGTAACACCTGTCTCTCACAGTGAGAGATAATATTTGGTACAGTACTCAAAGAATAAAGTGAAGGGAGAGATTATGAGGAATGTTTCGTATTCTAGTATGGCAGATAGCCTGATGTATGCTAGGCTATGTACTAGATAGGACATTGCATTGACTGTTTGGTCAATATCTGGTTAATCCAGTTATAGATTTTTGGAAAGCAGTCTAGCGAGTATTGAGATACTTGAAGGAATCAAGGATTATATGTTGACATATAGTAAAGTCAACAGGTCAAATCTCGTAGGGAATTCAGGTTTGAAGTTAGCTATGTGTTCGGATGATCAAAAGTTCACTTAAGGTTAAAGTTCAAGTTTGCAGATGGTAGATAGTTGTAGAAGTGTGTCAAAGGACACGTGTAACTTCCTCAACTAGGCATGCAGAGTGCATGCTAAGATTGCTTCGCAGACGGTTTAGCTCAGAAATTTGATTTTTGAGTTGTCTGCGGTCCATTCAGAGGCTAGACCCATTTGGTTTCACTATAGTATACTTCTTACAGTGTTGTTTGATGACAACGAAGAATATCACAAGTTCATAGCAGTTAAAGATCAATTAGTTGGTCATAAAGATGTTGACACGGAAAAGTGACATCAAGTTTGGAGCATTTAAGAACTGAGGAATTGTAATTTGATCCTTTAACTAAAGGACTTCACCCACTTGTGTTTGTAACACTAAGTATACAGTATGGGTGTTTTAGTGTCGTTAGACACTGCCTGTTAAGGGATCGTTACGTTTGCTCCATATACATTTGTACATTTTGAAGTATTATGATAGTATGATGATTATTGATAAAGATGATCATCGTTTATCCTCAGTATTAAGCGTCATCATACATTGTCATAGTACGTATGAAAGTCTTAAGATTTGTGTCAATCTTAAGCATTTGAAGGTCGCTGGGCATATATACAAATTGACTTTGTGCCTATGTCATTTAGACGCATACAGTTTAACATAGATATCTATAAAGTTTGACATGACATAGGGGGATATAAGTTTTTAATCTCATATAGGTTCTCTAATGCAATTTAGCATTCAGTTGGAGAACATAAATGTTTTCTCTAATGCTGTTTGGCATTCAGTGAGAGAAAACAAGATTTCTCTAATGCAATTTAGCACATGCGGTATAACATAAAGCTGAAGAAATCGAGACCTACAAACGAAGATGATACAATTTAGATCATAAAGGCATCATCGTAGTTTGCCACACTCTATTTTCCCATTCATGTTAGTGGGGTATTAGGTATACGTGATTGTATTGGAATTGTGTCACATAGGACACATGTATCTGATGCTTTTCGGTACCGAAAGCCTTGCGGGACAGAATGATGGACTTTCATATCTTTGGAAATGTTTTGTTTTCAAAACTTAGTCGACTATACAGTAGTGTGGCTTAACCGTGTTTTAAAATTATTTTTTAAACTAAAGTCTACTGTAATTAATGATAGTCCAAAGGGGAGATTGTAAGACATTGTTTGTCCTTAGGGACAATTTTGTCCATGTCTCATAAAGTTGGACTAACATTAATTACAATTTTGGTTTTTAAATTAATTATCGGTTAAGTTACGCCATTTGATCCTTATAAAGGTAATGAAGTGACCCAATAAATGATCTAGATTAATGAGTCAAAGTTCGGGTGAAAAATGGATCCCGATTAGTGTGGACCGGGTTCATATTGGCCTTGTGATGGGAAAGCCCGATATGGAAGCTATATAAAGGTAAGGTCTCCTGTAGTTACTCAGAGAACGTTCACGAGTATAAGGTTCCTGACCCGTTAAGGAAGCTCGGAACTCGAGAAAACTGTAGAAAGGCCTAGCCCGTGAGCTGGTGATCACTTTTCGCTAAAGGCCCCGGGAGATTCGGAGACGTTTGGAGCTCGGAATCGACATCGGAAACAGAAATGGAACCGAAATTCAGATATTTCGCATTACCTTCGTTTTTGATCCTTTCACGGAACCCTGAGGTACGTAATAAAGTCTCACCTACGTACTAACAATATATGTATATATTACATATAAAGAACGTAAGATAAATGAATTAGTTGAAGCAATGGTCGGTAAATTAGTTCGAGTACAACCTTATGAATAAAAAAGGAAAAAGGTGGCCATATGTATTCCGATGAACCAAGCAAAGTGCATGATCCTCATCAAGAGGATAAGAAGATAAAGGTGGATATACTCAACACCTTTCGAAAATTCACGCGAAAAAACGGCAATTTCGGTGCTTGGGATGTGCAACTATGAGAGAAAAGTAGGACCCAATTGGCATCTCCAACATGGCCTACCTTCTTAGGTGTTATCATTTTTGCATGACATAATCCATGATAGTGACTAAAGATGATCAGTGGGTACTTTAGCCTTTGCTTATGCTTAGGCTCCCAAAACTTATCCTTAAAAAGCAGCCAAGAGTTTAGTGTTTGACGTTTATGTTTATTACGACCAAGTTGATATTAACGTCACGTTTTCAAGTGCGGTTTGGTCTAGCAAGAGATTTGATTAGTGACGTTAACGTGTTGATAACCTGTAATTGTTAAGTAGTATTGTAGTATTCCATATTCCGATAATACGGTGCTTTGTTTATTGGCGTTTGGTGGCAGGACTAATGGAACCTTGATTGTCTAGAACCGTCAGCTGAATTATAATTGTCCTTCTATGACCAAATTAAATATGAAGGATAATAATAATGTCCACATTAAAAGCTGGATAATTAGCAAATTAGGTGGTCATGATAAGAACATCTTTCGTTGTTCATGTATGCTTATTCCATAGTAACATTTTTTCATTATAGGTATATGGCAAGGGGGGTGGATGTTTATATGAGGAAGGAAGATGTTATCGTGGGACTTTGAGAATTACTAGGCTTGAGCTTAATGACACACAGAAATAAATATCTACATCTTTATATGAATTAGAAGTGTATGAAGTAAAGGGATTTTTGTACCTTTGTTATTGAAAAAGGAAAAGGAAAGGAATAATTGTGGTAGAGACGAGTGTTCCCTTTAACTTCAAAGAAATTGTGATCTCCCACAAGCATGGAGATGGGAGCTGCCTGGCTCAGTAAACTCCTTTCGAAATTCGATATTCCCGCACCTTAACCTGCTGTCGTTTGTCTTGGTAAATCTCCTTGAGAACGCGTGGACACTTCAACAGACAGGGGACCAGACAGTGGCTCCATCTAATCCTCTGTATAAACAAGAAAGTATTGAATGTGCCTCAGATTGGTTGGATTTGGAGTTTAGGTTCCTATATATGCACTTAAAATGCGTGAATATGAAGAGAAACTGATTTTCATTAGCAAAGGGTTCATTCGCACAAAGTAAATACTAATAATTTAGAAATGTGTCGGGAATATATCTATCCTTCAATCAATGTAGTTACGTCTGTTATGGAGTAAGGGGGGCCCAGGCGAGTCACCCCAAGAAAGAAAGCAAGCAAGCTGATGGGAGTGGGAGCGGAACCCATGGCGATGAGGACTTGGCATGGCATCTTGTATTGTTCTTCGGAGTGGAATTATGAGGAGAGAGAGGGTGAGGTGAGGTCTGGACCACACAACCCCTTTGTGATTGATAATGTTAAAGTTGGATCATTCTAGGTACAGACCGTTACGAATATTACCGTAATGATTCAAGGTCTTTCAAGTGTGAACGAAAGGATTTCTGTAGAATTTTGGTACTTCTCTTAACCATTGACCATTCCTTTTCCTTTGGTGTAGAAAAACTTGGCTTTGATTTGGATCAAATCATGGAGTTCTTATCAGTAAGGCAATCACAAATGGGATTCATATTCTCAAAATTGATAAATAAATTAATAAGTGCCAATAAGCTAAAAAAAGGATATTATAGTAATTTAACTGTCTTAATTATGGCTACTTTGAAATTAATTTCTTTATTTGTTAAAGATGAAATTGTATATTATTAAATTTTTTAAAATCGCGAGTTTAATAGTAGTTTAATTACCACGGACCCACTTTCTCCGAGATTCTTGACTGATGTCATCTGACCACAACCCCTCCCCCTCTTTCACCTGCCCTCCCAATCCCAAAGGAAAAAAAATTAATTTAGAAAAAGATAAAATTGAAAGAAAAAAGTCTATAAATAGGAAAAGAAGAGTTCCATACACAGGCTTGAAGAAGCAACTCCATAGTTCGAATCTTCTTCAAAGCCTTCCTCAGTCTTCCTCTCGAAACTATTTATCTTTTTCATCTAAATAACTGGAACCCATTTCAGTTCTATCCAAAACCCAGAAAAGCATGGTCGGACCTTCACTTGACACCACCAAGCCCGCTGCATCCACCACCACCACCATCAAATTCCTCTGCAGCTACCGTGGGAAGATTGTCCCCCGTTATCCCGACGGGAAGCTCCGTTATCATGGCGGCGACACTCGTGTCCTCGCCGTTGACCGCTCCGTTTCCTTCTCTGGTTAGCTTCTGTTCCTTTTTATGTGTTTTTCGCTTTTCTCGTCTGCGATTTCCTTATTTTGTGTGATAGTGTGGAAAATATTGGAACTTCCGTTTGTTTTATGTCTAAAATGAGGTGAAAAAAAAGGGACTATTGTTGATTTGGAGTTGGGGTTTTGTGGTGTCTGGTGTTCTTACAGAGTTGTTGTTGAAGCTGGGAGAGTTGTGTGGGTCATCGGTGACTCTACGTTGTCAGTTGCCAACTGAGGACTTAGACGCTCTGGTGTCAATCACCTCCGATGAGGATCTAGCTAATCTCATCGAAGAGTACGAACAGGCGGTGACGCCAAAGGGGTCTTTAAAGATCAGAGCTTTTTTATCGTCACCCAAAAAAGTATCTCCTTCTTCCACTCTCGCGCCTTCGTCGCCTGTTCGCTTCTCCCACACGTCTTCGTCCTCCTCCTCCTCCTCCTCATCGTCCTCTAACGGACAGAGTGGTCTGGTTCCGGCGACCTCTACTCCGAGGTGCCACCGTCAGATTTCCAGGCCCCCGGTGGCTTATCCGGTGAAGAGGGTTCCTCGCTATGGTTACCATGTTCACGGTAACCTAGCTCATGTCTACCTTGTTCACAATGGGAATCATTGGCAATAACAGTGCCCGAATTGGACTGAGAACTGTGAACAAATTTATTATAAATACCAAAAGGAGTTTTTAAGAAGAAAAGAACGTATATGTTAAAGGGGAGAAAAGGAGTTAGCAGCTATTTGATGTAATTGGGGACTGTAAGAATCGTTAAGAAGAATTGGTTTTTTAGTCCGTGGGCAAAATTAATGAAATATTTCAGTCCAGTTTCTATTTGGATTTCGTCCCAAAGAATATTTTTGACGGTGAGTTGTATAACCCTGTTCTGGGATTGTTTTCCATACATGGATGGATTAGAAGATTATGCCTATGCTATCTTCTGCAATGTTCCCATTTGTTGCATTCGACGTTTTGTTAGTTATCCTTGAGATTCTCTCGCTGGTACCCGATGTGCTTGTTGTTGGATATAGTTTGCTCCATCCGTGTGTGCTTCTCCTCCATCGTTAACTCCATTTTCACTTACTGTTTTCTGTTCCCTTATTTTTTAAGCCTTTCTGATGGTAGGAGATTCGTCAACTTGCTTCTTGACGTTTTTGGTTGCATTTGCTTAATTATCATTCTTTGTTTCGTTTGATTAGTTTTGGCTTTATTTGAAATAATTGTTTGATGTTTCTATTGCAGATTCAACAACGAATTAAATTAATCAGTCTTGCAGATGATGGAGAAGTTAATTTATGATCTGAAGAGGTATATTTGAATGCCGATGTGAGGACCTCTTTAGCCTTTTCCTTTCTTTTTCCTCGTAAGAATTTAGGTTTTAAGTTGCATCGGAGTCGTCAGAGGAAAATATTTGATTAGATTTGAAGTTGGATCCGCTCCTGAGAGATGATAGTGATGTCGAAGATTGATACATTACAGGTTAACAGAATCAGAGCAGTGCAAGATCAAGGTAACTTATGCGGAATCTATAATCTGGAAGAATGATTTCCATATCTACTGGAAGAAGAAGATTTCAACCAAAAACCTCTTCGTCTCAAGTGGAATAACCCATTAGTTAGCTTCCTCAACCTCCAGTATGTTAAACATTGGCCTGACCGTTTCATTTATTATCTACAGATTTCAGACTTTGAATTTGGAGATTGAACGCATCTTATTATGACATGCTAGTCTAGATTTTTCTAGGAAAGATTAGATAGACCTGCTTTAGTGACAAGACACGATATTTGCTCCCATATTTATTTCCGCCTCATTTATCGCGTAATCTATACATAGGTTCGTTTGTTTTGTGTCTCCTCTTCTGTGATGTGAGTCATGGGCCATGGCTAAGTGGTGACTGATGATTTTCCTTTTGACCAGATATGCTTCCAAATCCTGCTAGCAGGCTTGCAGCTACAAGAGAACTGGTAGTGATGGGTTTGATTTTTGATCATATTACTCCGGAGAAGTGATAGCAATTATGGTTGCAAAACGGCTGGGACCACTGAGAATTAATAAATATTTAATGGTATGGAGACAATCAATTTGCTCCTCTTGACAACTTTGCCTTATCAGGAGTGTGCCAAACAACATAAATGCGGAACGTTATGACATGAAAATTGAAGGTATAATAAATGGCGGAAGCTGACCTTTGGCTAAGGAGGGAACTGATTTTTTTCAATGTTCAAGAGAGAGCTTGCCACTCACGTACCCTTCACCAAAAGATTCTCCTTTGCTGTCCTGATTGTTGGAGAGACTCTTTGATGACAAATATGAAGAGATTTAATTAACATTCTAAACAATGAACCGAAGCAAGTTGTTGATTGCTACCCATAGAAGATAACATTAAAGTGGTTCCTGGGATCTCCTAATTCCTACCCCACACCCATGTGGGTTTCTACTATTTACTTCTTTAAGAAAGCAAATTGTCATGGGCGTACGTTCCTTTTGACAAAGGGAAACGGAAGATAACATTTTTTCTCGGTTTTTTTTCAATAAAGGAAGAGCAGACAATGTGATTCTGTTTTGGACAAATAAAAAGAGAGGACGACGTAAATGTAAGGAATCCTATCTTCCCTTGGTGGTGTTCAATCAACGTTGTAGACATCAAGGTTAGTGTTTGCGTAAGCAGTAAGTGTTGGTGGAAGGTGGGGTGGGCTGAAAGCGATGAGGGTTGGAACATCTTGAATAATACGTGTCGAAGACATGTTAAAAGTCAAGCTGAAGAAGCTATACAGGATGGTTGACGTTCAAATATTTGAAAATTTCCAACTTGCTTCATAGGAATTGTCCTTGTTGCGTGAAGCTTCACACACATCTTGTTCCGCGATATTTTGCTTCCTCAAGTTCACATTAAAAAGTTGCAAGGAAATTGAAATGCGGGTTGAAGGATACGAACGGAGGAAAATTGACAGTACCTAATATTTCAGACCATCTACATCTTAATGGCAAGAAGG
The DNA here is from genome assembly GCA_027563845.1 of Erythroxylum subrotundum. NCBI lineage: Eukaryota > Viridiplantae > Streptophyta > Magnoliopsida > Malpighiales > Erythroxylaceae > Erythroxylum > Erythroxylum subrotundum. Next base: position 8,735 of record JAOQMQ010003244.1, read on the forward strand.
AAAAACTGAGGATTAGAATGAGGGAAAATGAAATATGAGTCCTTCGGCTGTTTATTGATTATACTTATGTTCAATATATCCTATTTTTATTTTTGACATTTTTATTGAACATGAAAATTTTCATAATTCTCTAAGGAGTGGTTTTATTGGAGATTTACTTTGTTTTGGAATTGGATATAGCTTGGCATGACATATATCCTTATAAGCAGGATTTTCGGTGTTGACAGATCATCATATAGTGGTCTTGTTTGAAAAGGAGTCTATTAAGGAAAACCTAAAGTGTGCGTGTGTTGCAAAAAGATTTAGGAGGTAACGTGCACCTGATTAAGTGGATGTGGGCTGCGCATATGAGCTACTGATATTTGAGAACAGAACAGTTAGTTGCTGTGTATTTTTGCTGCTGCTCTAATTTCCTTTGATCCTCTATTTTGAGCTGCGTTTGTAGGGGTCTTGGAGCAGTTGTTTTTGGTGGTTGTTATTCCTTATAAGCAGTCCACAAATTGTGCAAAGTTGCTAAATTTTCTGGGTCCTTGAAGTGGTCTGTGAGTTGCGGCACAAAGGTGATTTTGTTGTTGATGGTTGCATGGTGAATATGTGTAGTGGCTTGTTCATGTCCGTGGCAAACTTCTGATCTGGAAGTTTTATTTTTACTGGTTTTATTTGTTCTTTCAATTGAGTAAAAATAGTTAGGAAAATTCTCTGACGAGGGTAACACGAGTTGGTCGTGTTATTGGGTGTGAAGATCTTTCACGGGTAGTTAGGTTGTGGGTCGGTTACATATATTGAGTCGTACGAGGTAGATCAATCTTTTGTAATTTTTGTGAATTACAGTGAAAGTAATCAATCTGGATGAGGGCCCCGCAGACGTAGGCAAAGTGTGCCGAACTGCGTTATCAAACATCGGCGTCTTCGATATTTTGCTTTTGTGATTGTTGATTTACTTTTGCGGAGAAATTAATTATTTGATAGTCTGCGAATTTATTAACAACTTAGTTATTTCAATTAGTATCAGAGCGGGTCACCAATTCAGAACTTGGTAGCAAGTTGGTGCAGATCCGAGATTCGCAGATATGACTACGAGAGAGGGTGCGTCAATCACCAGACCTCCACTATTGGATGGATCGAACTATCCATCATAGAAATCCTGGATGAAATTCTTTATTCAGGCTCAGGGGACAAGAGCTTGGTATTCAGTCGTACACGGTTGGACTCATCCAGTGATTGTTGATGATACAGGAGAGATCATTCAGAAAGATCCATCTTAATGGACTAAACAGGAAGAAGAAAGTGCACTGGGGAACTCACAAGCAATGCATGCAATTTTCAGTGCCGTCGATGAAGGACGCTTCTCCATGATTTTAGCGTGTAAAACTGCAAAAGAAGTCTGGGATGTCTTGCAAACCATTCATGAAGGATTAAAATCTGTGATATCTTCAAAACTACAAATACTTCAGCAATAGAGGAGGCTCATGATATTGATAACTTGTCATTGGAAAAGGTTATCGACATTCTCACAAATTTTGAGATGAATCTTTTGAGGGGTAAGCAAGAGAGAAGCAAATGATTGGCATTACAGGCGGAAGCTGGAAAGAATGTGAATAATGTGGAGGATGAGTTAGATGAGAATGAAGATATGATCTTGCTCACTCAAAATTTCGGTAAATGGCTGAAAAGAATGAAGAAAGACAGATCTGATTCTAGGCAATATGGTGGGAGTTCATCTAGTAATAACCCAAGACAACAAGTCAAAGTACAAAAAGGTGAACGAAAAGCAAGAAGGATTCAGTGTCATGAGTGTCAGGGGTTTGGTCACATTCAATCCGAGTGTGCTAACACTTTGAAGAAACAAAGAGGAAAGTCCTTCACCACCACTTGGAGTGAAAATGATTCCGAAAGTGATTTTGGCAGTGAAGAGGAATTGGCAAATAATGCTGCACTGGTTGCATTGCACAACAAAAGTCCAGTTACTTGTTTAGCAGCAACTGAGAAGGAAGTAACCGACAACAGAACAGGGAGAAATTTTGAAGATTTCAGAATTAATTCAGTTCGGGATTCAACGTCAGACTATGACAGTGACAGAAGTAGCTGTGATGATAAAGTTGGGAATACATATGAGAATTACAAGGCTTTGTATGAGAAATGGTTGAAAATGCAAAAAAGGAATGAGAGTTTGAAAGAAGAGAATTTTCATCTGAAAAATACTATACAAGAACTAGAAAACAAGCTGGCAATAACTTCAGATGAACTTGGTGACGCGAGAATGAAATTGGTAAGTACTGAG
>JAOQMQ010003366.1:0-11007 GCA_027563845.1 Erythroxylum subrotundum
CTGCTAAAGATTTGACAATCTCAGCAGCTTCCAAGTCCGTGAATTGAACCTTGGCATGTGTTCTTGAGCCTTCTTTTTTAGGTTGACACACTTCCACGGCATAAACAGATCCTTCGCCTGTGTATTCCTCCAGGAAATCTTTTATGTCCTCTGGTGATTCCACTGAAGCAAATCCATACAAGCTAATTGTCTTCCCCATTTTGTCTAGCCTGCAGATCCATATGGATGAAAACGAGTTAGCACTTGCAAAGACATTAAGGCCTCAGAACGTCAGAGCCGGCAAAGTCAACATTTCATAGCTCTCATTATAAGATGAGCTTTCTTGCGTCGGACAGTAAACGAGAACCTTTCATACAACTGGTAAAAGAAAACATGCCCAGTACAAAAATCAAGACCGGAAAATGTCCAACTTCACGTTACTTCCAAACAAGATAAATAATCATGGAAACAGGGAAGAAATGAAGGAAACTTGGAAACCAATTAATTCAGCGTACAAGCCAACTAAAATTCAGTTAATCTACAAAATTCAAGAAGAAGGAGACTTAGACCGCGTGCTTACCGGGAAGAAGAGAATGAGTAAAGCAATGTAGCTAAAGTTTTACAGAAATGATCACCAGCATGAAACAATATGAAATGAAGACACTTGCACTTTTAAGTGAGAAATAGACTGTGGAAGTCAATTCAAGTCAATGTGTCAGGTAGAAAAATGAGACGCTTTGTCTGACGCCAATTTGGAAAGAGTATTTACTATGGTCCAAATGTCAATGTGCATATAGCCTCAACTAGACAATTTAAATGTAGCTAATGAGAAATCTCGATTCTTAGACATTTTAATACGAAGAATGAAATAACACTCGTATTAATGTATTTTGCCATAGTCATTTATTATCAACTATTGTTTTTGTATTATTTAGCAAGTAAGCAAATAAGTGTGGTATCAAGCAACTATTTCGATGCCATTTGTAGTATCAAATGATCATTTTTATGCTATTGTTGGTATCAAGCAATCATTTTCTGCCTAAAGTATTGTTGTTCGAGTAAGATGCGATATCAAGTTCTTTTATAGCTTTCTATAAATATATGAGAGTTTTATGTGGTAATGTTTTTATGATAAATGAGAAGTAAAGATTTCTCTTTTGATACAAGACACATGTAAAATATAGAAACAAAATTTTGTAGTTAATAAGATTTCAACTTGGTTACTACTTATCTATGGTAAGGAGACAAAAAGAGTTTGAAAAGAAGAATAAAGGAGAAGATCTAGTTTCCCTATTTTAGCTTTGAATTTCATTTTGGTGCCCATCTTTCTGCTTTGCTATGTGTATTTATGTCTTTTATAATATTTAATGGTATATTTTGTGAAATGCAGCAGTGTTTTAAAAAAAATTGATGTGATATGTTTTGTATAATAATAAAGATGAGTAATAAAATGGAGAATGAGAAGAGTTGTTTAAATGTGACGAGCTCATATAGTGGGGAAGAAGACACTGAGACAAGGATGATACTTGAAGAAGAAATGAAGTTTAAAAGTTTAGAAACAATTTTTGACTTGCACCAAAAGTATTCAAGGTTCCACAAGTTTGAAGTTATTATAAAGGAAGGAAAGAAAGATGAAGATGAAGACATTAACGGTAGGATACTTTTGTATTATAGAGCTTGGTCACACAAACCACGAAACCTAGAAGTAGTGGAGGAATTATTTGCAATGCCCAAGTTTGTTATCGATTAGATAAAGGTATATAGAGCATAATCAAATTTGAAGATATGCATAACTATGAACTAACTCCATGTAATATGATTTAATGAGGCATCATTGAATTGTGGATAGTCAAGTTAGAAGTAGATTAAAAAATGAATGATAGTTATGAAATTAGTTCATACACCAATGTAGGATCTATTATTGTAACTGTTGGAAATTGGAGATGGGATCTGATCCTAGCCACAACAGAATAATAACGAAACTTTTTTGTAACCTTTGATTAAGATGGATTAAGATGAAGAGGTTGTTTTTGAAAAAAATATTTTCCAACATCAAAAATAACCAATATAAGAAAGGAAATATGTGGGATAAAGCAACACAATGGCGAGTCCCTTTACTAGTATTAAGAATGCTTCCCGAAGTTGTGTGTTAGTTGTCTGCACCATAACATTCTAGAGCAACTTATTATCAAGGATTTCTATGAAGGATTGCTACCCATAGAGAGGAGTTTGTTTAATGTGACAAGTGGTGGGGCATTATGTGAAAAGACTTCTATGGAGGCTAGGATTCTAATTGAGCGTATAGCCTCAAATACCCAAAAATTTGGCACTCGCAACGATGTTTTCTTTAATTTATTTTTCACATGTTTTCTTTTGTTTGTTTTTATTAGTCTAGTTTCATTTTATTTTCTTATTCCAAAATCCAAACCCCCCCTTTCTAAACACCGATTAATTTCATTCATATACATTACACACACTCTCTGTGAGATCGATCTAGACTCCCCACTGTTATAGTAGCAGTCTAGTTTTTATTTTGACTAACGTAACGACGCACGGTCAATCACTTTCATCATTTTAAATATTTGATTTAATTTACTTTCGTTAGTTTAATTTCTTTTTTTTGTTATTTGAAACCAAACCACACCCCCCAAACCTAAACACTAATTTCTTCCATTGTAAAAGCTTTACAAACACTCTCTGTGGGATAGATCTAGACTCATCACTAATTGATATGTGCTTAATTCATTGTATAATTATTCCATAACACTTAGCGATTAATGTTATGAAGACGGTTAAGAAACTCACTTTGGTTCATATGTGATTTTAGGCATAATTTGAAAGCACTATATTTGGGCCATTTTCCAAAAATGCACACTCACTTGTCTTTGTGGAGCAAAAAGAAGAAGAAAATTAGAGTAAGAAGAAAACAAGAAGAGCTTTTCAAAATAACATTTTTTGACTAGAATGAAATATGGAAAATTCAGTCCAAAAGAAGAAAACAAAGAAGTTGCCAAATAAAATTACACAATAGCTTGGAAGGAGCAAAGTAGTTATAAAAGATCAATTGCAAAATGACAGAAAATCACAGCAGCTAGGAATGCAAAATGACAACATCCAAGAAGCTATTAGGAGGAGTTAAACAACAGCGCAAATTGGAAGCAAGGAGGACCAAAATGCAAGCAACGTTTGCGTTTCATGCAACAACTAGAAAAGAGCATAAAATGTAGAATTCAGGCCAAAATTTGCAAGCAATGTTTGCATTTCATACTACAGCTGGAATAAAGTATGAAACGCAGACATTGTAAAAAACATGCAAGCAACGTTTGTGTTTCATGCCACAAATGGAACAAAGTATGAAATGCAAACGTTGGGTAGAAACATGCAAGCAACATTTGCATTTCTTGCTACAACTAAAACGAAGCATGAAATGTAGATGTTGGGAAAAAACACAGAAATAGCAAGGAAGTGAAAAAACGAGGTGTGAGGGCTGACAGTAAAAAAGAATAAGGGGTTTTCTTCGGAGGATGTTTTTATGGGGGACTGAAGCAATTTTATCTTAAGAGCTCTCAATTTTAATAAAGATAAGGGGAGCTCTCAACCGTAAGGGACCCATAGAGTGGTAGCTACCTGACACCAATTCGAAGGTGACATCGATGCCGACGACTTAGTTAAGCATTCCTTCCTAGTATTTGTTGCTTCTTTCTCTCTTTAAGAATTGATTGTGTCATCTTATGTCTATTGTTTGGGTATTGTGAAAGATGATTGAATGCGGTCATTAGATCGTTTTATTACAAGCCCATTGCTAGAATTTCAATATAATATGTAATTGTTATGTTGAAATTCATTTGTAGCGACTAATAGTTCGTAATCATTAGGGATAACATAACCTAGGTTAAATGACCCCATCATATGTGGTTGTTGCCTTAATTAATCGAGTTTCCTAATTCATAATGCAGTTGTCCAATTGAATCTAGAGATCGTATCCTAGGTTATTCAATAGTTACGTCTAATTAAAGATCGTATCTTGATTAAACACAACCTAAGGAAAAACTAAGGTTAATAGATCATATTGTTAACTCACGATTATAGGTGCTAGGAGAGGTAAAAGAATAACAAATCATTGAAATATGTTTAATTAGGTTTTAGGCCGAGATTAATTGAAAGAACCGGATTCCTACCAAACTCACCACTTTCATCATTTTTTCTTTTTTCTTTATTTTTTTCATTAGCTTAGTTTCATTTTTATTTTCTTATTTCAAGACAAAACAACCCTCCAAACCTAAACACCAATTATTTTTATAACAAAGCCTAACCGAACAGTCTCTGCGGAATCGACCTAGACTCACTACTGTTATAGTAGTAGATCTAGTTTATTTTGGTGTAGTGTTACGATGCTCTGCTATCTTTAACTATAGTTTAGTTATTTTTTGTAGTGTTACGACACACTACCAATGGCGTTTCGTTTGCTTTGACAAAACCAAAACAAACAACTAAAATTCTAGATGGAAAAACTTTTAAGCATTAGATTCATAACTATAAGGTATGCCAACATACAAAATAAAGTTTATTGTCCTTAGAAAGAATCAAAGGAGAATATGGGATTCAATGATTATTAAGTATGCAATTGAAGATGTGGAAAAGCAAAAGTTCCCAATTGGAAAATTTTATCGTTGGGAGATAACAAACGATAAAGACATCAAATCTTAAATTAATGAGTGCCATAAGCTTTTTGAGGATCTCAAACTGAAAACATCAATTTACAAGAAGAATTTGTTGCAAGCATTTTAATTGAAAATTTGCTTGAGTCTTAGAATAACTACAAATAGCACCTAAAGCATAAATATTGATAATTGTCATTACCAATTCTGATTATCTATATAATTATTGAAGAAAAAAATCATAAGGAGTTTCAACCAGTAAAAGCATAGGAGATATCTTCGAAAGACAACGTGTTTCAAAGTAACGCAAGTTCCTACAATAAAAAAAAGGTACTAAACAAAAATAAGATTAATAGTTATAGACCTAATTTCAAACCTAAAGTGAATAATCCCAACTTCAAAAAGAAAGGCTCTTGTTCTATTTATGGAAACTCAGGTCATCATAAACTTCAATGTAGGAAACAAGTGAGAAATGGCAATCCTGTTAAACAAAATACAAATTTGGTTGAAGTAGATGATAGCAAATTATAATTTTATTTCTCAAGTTAATGTTGTGGTCAATGTGAATGATTGGGTGGTAAATTCTAATGCTACAAGGCACATGTATACAAATAAAAATGCTTTCATAACCTAGACTCCATTAAAGGTAAGAGAAGAAGCATTTTATCGTGAAGATTCTCGAACTATAACAGTTCTTGTTAAAGGCAAAGTCCTGTAGAAACTCACATTTGGTAATACCTTGGTATTGAATGAAATGTACTAACTGTTAGTGTTAATCTAATTTCTGTGGCCTTTTTGGGAAAAGTTAGGGTTAGAGTGTTGATTGAATATGATAAGATTGTTATGATAAAAAATGATATATTTGTCAAGAAAGGTTATTGTAATCAGGAATTGTTTATATTGAGTGTCTATGAGATTATCAATGAAAATAATGTATGTTCTTCTACATAGTTGTTGATTGATTTTTTTGATTTATGTCATGTTAGATTAGGTCATGTTAATTTTTCTTTTTTTAAGGATATGCAATCTCTTGGCCTTATTTACACTAATTGTGATGCATATATAGATAAATGTGTTGTATATGCTCAAACAAAAATAATTAAGAATTCTTATGCATCCGTTGATAGAGAATATGAATTTTTAAGTTTAATTCATACTCATCTTGGTGATCTAGAACAAAATTTAACTAGAGGTGGTAAGAAATATTACATAACATTTATATATGATTTTCTAGATATATTAAAGTGTATCCATTAAGAAATAGACTTCTTGCTTTTAATATTCTTTTATTGCATAAAGCTAAGGTAGAAAACCAATTAAATAGGAAAATAAAAAGAGTTCAAATCAGATAATAGAGGTAAATATATTTTATTTGATGATTATTATGAAAAGGAAGGAATAATCTATAAAATTACTCCCCTTTATTCTCTTGAATCAAATGGCATAACAGAAAGGCAAAATAGAACTTTAAAAGAAAAGATGAATGCTTTGCTTTTTTTTTCCTACTCCTGATAATTTATGGGCTTAAGCTATTTTGTTTGTATTTATAAAATATAATTATTTATAAGAGAGCTGGTAAGAAGCCATATGAATTATTGAGAGGATAACCTCCTAGTCTAAAATATTTAAAAGTGTGGGGGTGTCTTGTAAAATTGATGTTGTCTGATCATAAGAAAAGGAAGGTAGGCTAAAAAACATCTGCTTGCATGTTTATTATTTATGCTAATAATAGTGTTGCTTATAGTTTTTTTTTTGTTTTAAAAAATGATGTTCTTGATAATAACACTATCATTAAGACAACTAGCGTAGAATTTTTTGAAAATATTTTTCATTTTCTGAGAAAACTTCTTATGTTCCCACCATTAATAATGATTGTGAAAACTATAATGAGTTGTTAAGAAGGATCAAAAGACCAAGAAAAGAATTATCTTTTAAAAATTATTTTACACTTATCTTGTTGAAACTAACCCTTTATCATTTTTTATGTCATTTCTTCTTTTGACACACCTTTCTAAAATGAAGCTATTAAAAATATGATTGACTCTATTTTACAAAATAAAACTTAGGATTTGATATATTTACCACTAGATGCTAAGCCTATTAGTTGAAAATGGATTTTTCGAGGGAAATTTAAACCTAACTTTTCTGCTAATAAAAATAAAGCTTGTTTGTTTACTAAAGGTTTTACTTAAAAGCATAATATTGATTATTTTGATACTTAATACATCTGTAACTATAATTTTTTCAATTCATTTTGATTGCTTTACCTTCTATCCATAATTTATTTATTCATCAAATGAATGTCAAAATTGCATATTTAAATGGTGATTTAAATGAAGAAATTTACATGGTACAACCTGAAGGTTGTGTATTGCTTGGTTTGAAAACAAGGTTTTTAGATTGTGAAAATCTTTGTATGGTCTTAAACAAGCTTCTAAACAATGGCATGAAAATTTTGATTGAATTCTATTAAGTGAAGGTTTCTCTTCTGTTGAAGTGGATAAATATTTGTATACTAAATTTATTGACAGAGAATGTGTGGTCATTAGTTTATATATGGATGACTTGCTTATTTTTGTTACTAGTATTAGTGTTTTAGATATTACTAATAACTTCTTAACTTTACATTTTGATAAGAAAATCCTAAGGAATAATGTAAGGCCCCAACATATACCCTAGAAATATCATAGCACGTTTAGGATGTATTAAGAAGTGAACATAACAAATTAAGAGCATATAAGCATAGTAAGAGACATAATAGTACTTAATGTAAAAAGCATGGGTAAATGGGTAGTTTTTTCATTTCGGCATGGACATACATACGTAGACGTGAAATATGGATGAGAATGAAATTAATTAATGAGATTATAGGCCAACGTGGGAATTAAAGGAAGAAGGAGGATCCATGTGCAATTTTCCTAAAGTCAACACATGAACCAATTGGATTAAAGCATGTGTGAACACTAAGAAAAAATTATATGTGTCCAATAGGAATTAAGCATGCGTGTAAATCTTAAAAGTGCATGAAATGGGAATATGGAGAGGAGAGAGGGACACAGGGTTTGAATTTCAAATTTTTCCTCTCTCATCTTCTCTTTACTTCATCTTCTTCATCTCGTCATTTTGGATCTAAGGAATCCAACTAATCAAAGATGGAAATCAAGGTGAAAGTTAGTGGTTTCTCTTCATCTTTATCTTTTATTGCTTTGCTTATGAAAAATTGGAATTATAAGGTTGGAAATGGGATTGAGATATGTATTTGTGGTGTTTCTAGTTAGTGAGTCAAGCAAAGCTAACAAAGAAGGGAAGGAAAGGCATTACAAGAACTACTTGGCCAATTTTAAGGTTTGGGACTACACTTAGTTTAATTTCTCTTTATGTGTATGTTTGAATGGATACAAAGATTCATTTGGATATGGAATGGTTGTTTTGATGGTGCGTTGGTGTTATTTTGGTGTTATATTGCATGAAATTAGTTGAATATGACAAGAGAGTAGTGTGTAGTGGAATTTCATCTTAGGTTTGTTTAAACCAGTCACATCGTTTAAGTCATAACTCAGCTTACAAACCACCTAAATTGGATGATTTCAGTTGCACATGAACATAGGACTATAAATCTCTAGGAGAGACTCTGACTTAATTCTAGCTTTATGACATTAGAAATTGATATCGAAATTGATGAGCTAATGTTACCCCTATTTTAGAGCAACTTGTGATTTTTAGTTTATATCTTATGATTTAGAAGTCTTAATAGTTTGCTATTTATGCTTTGGAAACTAGAGACATAGGGGAACAAATGTCCAAAAGAACTTAAATCCTAATTCAAATGTTTTCTATATGGATATTACAGAACAAGTAAAGGTACAAATGATGAGTTTCTGTGACGATTGTGACATAGGTATCACGATCGTGACCTAGTAGAAAACTCTTCTATCATGACCATGACACTCCAGACATGATTGTGACCCTAGAGAAAGGTCTTTTGTCACGACCGTGACCTTGTTTTCCTTTTCGATTTTTACCACATTTTACCTGAATCTTTTTGAATATGTATGAAATTTTGCAAACACCTAGAAATAAATGAAATAGGACTTACCATATGTGAACTGGATGATTAAATTTTGGAATTTAAGAGTGAGCATAATGCATGATAAAGACAATTTACATGTACATAGATGATTTGTACAGCTATTTATTGCTTATATGTGTGTAGTGTGCACTTCAATGTAAATTTTATGACTTCAAGTGAATATCATATGATGAATTATGAAATAGTCAAATGGTTAAAAGAAATGTTAGAATGCTAACTCTATTGTCTTAGTGTTGGATAGATAGGCATGCCTATATGGTTACAGTGGACCTGCTACAATTTGACATTAATGGTGTCTTCATTTCGAGACTATAGTGTCTTTATAGTTTGATGCCTTCAGGTATCCATAGTTCGATACTTTTGGGTATCCACAATTTTATTAACTTTGTATATCCACAACTCTCATTATCTATACCCATAGGAATGTGTAGGCTTAATGGTTATAAATAAGAAATACAATATAATAACATAAATAATTGTTATTGATGAGCATTTGCATTTGTACTGACAATTTCTATTAAAGAGCATCGAATATCAATGTTTGACTTATGAATGTGAATTTATGGTATATGAATAACATATGGAAGTATGCTTGCATTATGTACTTTGATTAAGTATGCTATCACTATTTATATGAGTTGTGATGTTTATGAATATGTATGCATGGCAAATAACTGTTATGAGTGGTCATCCAAACTAAGTGTTTCCTCACTAAGCCTTCAATTTTAGAACAAGTGTTAATCCTTGTAGTCCATGTACTATGAGTGAAGTATAGGGGACATCTACAGGGACCAAGACCAACCACTAGGAGTAAAAGTACCTTTGGAATGTTTTTTTTTTTTTTTGTTAAAGATGATTGTACATGTAATGAAGGACACTGTAACGTTTTCTTTTGGATTATCATGTAAATGCAATGATGTAATACTACTTTTAAATGATAATGTTAAGTGATGTGAAATTTTTTTTTAACGTGTATATGTATAACATTGAATAGAAATGCATGCCATTAATGTATGTACAGGAAATTAGTTGCCATATGTCTGGGTGGTTATAGGTTCGGTATAGGGGATATTACAAATAAATCTTGTATAATGTTATCACAAGAACATTATGTTAAGAAACTTCTTAAGAAGTTCAATTATTTTGAGGTGAAATCAATTTGTACTCTTTTTTATGTTAACAAATAAAAGTGATCATATGGCTTAATTTGAGTATGCTCATATTATTGGGAATTTGATGCATTTAATGAATTTTATATGATCTGATATTGCTTATGCTATATGTAGACTGAGTAGGCATACTTATAATTCCAATCGCGATCATTAGGTTACTTTAGTCAGACTGATGAAATATTTGTGGGGTACTATGAATTATGGTATTTTGTATAGTGTATTTCCTACCATATTAGAAGGGAACAGTAATGCTAACTAGATCTTTGATTCAAATCAGATAAAATTTACTAGGGGATATGTATTTACTCTTAGTGGAGGTGTAATAACTAAAAAGTGAGTAAAACATACTATTATTCCTAAATCGATAACATTATCCGAATTTATGGCCCTAAAGTTGGCCGAAAATGAGGTTGAATGGTTAAGAAACTTTTTAGCAAATATTCCTTCAGGAATAAAACTAACACCTTTTGTGTCTATACATTGTGATTGCAAGGTTGCAATAGCCATTGTAAAAATTAAAATTTTAATGCCAAAAATAGACGCATTAGTTTGAGACATGAAGTGATAAAGCAGTTGCTTAAAGATGGACATATGTCCATTGATTATGTAAATTCAAAAAACAATTTAGCCAATCCTCTGAGTAGACCATTGGGAAAGAAACAAATATATAAAACGTCTAAGGGAATGAGACTAAAGCCAATACATGATATCAACAATGATGGTAACTCATCCTATGTGATTGGTGATCCCATGAATTAGGTTCATATAGGTATATCAAAGTCACTGATTAATTTTGAAAGGCATTATCAAATATTTATGTCCCTTCTATAATGTGTGATTAATGCTAAGATGCAATTTGAAGTGAGGATGGATTAAGCTCTTAATGATATAAGATGCAATTTGAAGTGAGGATGGATTAAGCTCTTAATGATATAAAAAGTGGTTTTTGTTTTCTGTTTTTTATTTTTTTATAATTTGATTTACTATCATTTAAATATATATTATTTAATTATTTAATTATTATTTAAATTATGAATAATTTAATTCAAGATTATATATTTAATAAATTAAAATTAATTACCAATAAAAATTATGAGTAATTTAATTT
>JAOQMQ010003394.1:0-11005 GCA_027563845.1 Erythroxylum subrotundum
TAAATTCATAAATTTCTTTCTCATTTAATGTCGTTTTAATATTTCTAATTTTCATCAAAAGTTCGGGGTCCAACACATAGACACACTGGAACTCATTCGAGGAAATTCTGGAACACAAAACAGATAGAGGGAAAGAAAGGGAGAAAAGAGAAGAGAACAAAGAGAGTTGGGTGAGGTGAAGAAAATGAACAGCCGAGAGGTGGAAACAGTGTGACCATTCAATCATCTGGGTAAGAGCTAAGTAAAAGCAGAAGGCGAGAGCTAATGAAGGAAGCTTTATAGGGGTAGGAGATCACAATAACTCCCTCATCCGATCCTTGTTTTCTTATGTTGTTCTTTATCTTTTGCAATGTTTCTTTGTTATTTGACTGGACTCATTATTTTGTAGCTTAGCCAACTCTTATTCTGTAGCTTTTGATAGTTCATTTGGTTATTTACTTGGTTTATTGTTTTAATACTTCTCTTATACTGATAATGATGGGATTGAAGTATATGAAGATAATGAATCTTGTTATTTCCATGATAGGCTAATCTCTTTTTCTTGAGGATTAATGTAGCTATTTTAGTCAAATATGTATGATTGAGGGATTATGTTATTGTCTTATAATTGTTATAGTTTCTGAACTAAATGGATGTAATAGCATGACCAAACTTTGAATCATTTTGGTATTAAAAGAAGGATCGAGAGAAGAAGTTTAATATGGATTAGAAGCTGTAGATGCTTGGGTTAAGAATTAGAAATATATTAACTTAATTGGTAATTAGTAGTCGAGTTTCCATAATTAATTTGAATGATAACTTGTCGAACACGAAATTTAGATTTATTTTATTATTTGAGTTGACATTAGAACCTAACTATTAATTTTAGTAAGACAACAACCAAATCATTTCCCTTTAGTTATGCATAGGAGATTAAATTAGTGAAATTAATTCTCAAGAGTTTCCCACTTTGATTAATCTATTCGTTTTTGCTTTCGATTAAATCAGTTTACTTCTCAGTATAATTTTGTGATTTTCTTTAAAGCCTTCACTTAACAATCGGGATAGAATGTTTAGGATTACATCGGTTTTTATTTTTGTTCATGATTAATTTGAGTGGACTAATTTCACCTCCGTAGGAGACGACTCTAGGTAATCAATTATAACTACCTCGTATACTTACGAGTAGGATAGCCTAGGTATTTTTCATTATTATTTTGCACAACACTTCATGGATTGCATCTCATCCCTCATTGCATCCCACCATAAATTTGCATAATGCTCAAAAACAACTTTTGTAAAAGTAACTAGATCGATAGTCTTGTTCACCTAAATAGACTATGTAATTAGATGAGATAGCAAATCTTCTCATTAGTGGATCTTCTTAATTAAACTGGTTCAATATTCTCTTGTACCTTAGGAACCTTAGTTTGTACAAGTATGGGTTCCTATCGCTGTATTGGCATGATATTGAGACCTTGTTCCATTAGTCTTGATTGTATCAGTGATGGATATGAAATAACTGTAGTATTCACCCTTCTACCATCTGAAGGGTGAGAAGGACCACCCTCATAATAAGCATTATACTCCATAAACTTTATTGTTTATGATTATACTATTCTAGATCCTCCATCTTTATAGTAAAATTACCCTTAAGAGTGGTTAGGATATCCAACAAAATAACAACAAGTGAAATGATAATGCAACTTATCTTCATAAGGATTATATAAACGTACCTTAACAGGGCAACCCTGCACACAAATATAGGTGAGGCTAGGCTTCCGCCCCTTTCAAATTCTAAAAGGCTTCTTTGACATTGAATTTCTTGGGACTCTATTAAGTATATAAGGCAGTCTTTATCGCTTTACCCAAAAGGTAATAAGGTAAATTACTCCTACTTTTCATTGACCTCATCATGTCCTTTAAGTTGTGATTACATCTTTCAGCTACACCATTTTCTTAGGACTACATGGCATAGTGAACTGAGCCACTATTCCACAAAATTCCACATATTTGACAAATGAACCTTTTTCTTATCCTGAAACAACATGTTTGCCATAATATTCACCTCCACACTCAAATTTGAAAATCTTAATTGACCTTCCCAATTGGTTCTTAACTTCAACCTTTAAGGTCTTGAATTTTTCATGAACTTTGTACTTCGTCTTTAAGTAAGAACATATAACCATAGTGGGAAAAGTAATAAATAAATGCAAGAAAATATCTTGAATTACACAATATAACCTTATAAGGTCCACATATATCTGTTTGTATGAGTTCTAATAAGCCAGAAGCGTGAGTTGACCTCGTTTTCTTTATTTTGGCCAACTTACCCTTTCAACAGTCAACATATATTTCCAAATCATCAAAATCCAAAGTTAGGGGAACATTGGCCCTAACTAATCTCTCAACTCTATCTCTGGAAATGTGACCCAATCTTATGTATGAATCCCTGTATCATAGAAGCAACATGATTAGTGGCTCCATTATCTAGCCAACCAAAACTTGATATAGCTATAGTAAGATTAGACTCATGTATCATACAAGCCTAGGAGTTACTTGATAGCTCTGGGCCTTCTTTCCAGGTTTTATAATTCTAGCATTCTAGCTTTCTGTGTACCTTTTTCTTACAAAAGAAACACCTCACACTCTTTACAATATCCCCAATACCTCTAGCAACACTAGATTGACCGACATCCATATATGGAGGAAATTTAGGTTTCTTACCTTTAAATTTACGGGGCTTTACCTTTGCCTTCCCCTTAGTTGCTATTAAAGTTGTATAACTTGTATTATTCAGCTTCTCTTCTTTAATGACATAAAGGGTGATTAATGCATTTATATTCCAAGCTTCATCCTCAGGATTGTATGTAGTAACTAGAATACCAAACTTTGATGGAAGTGAGCTTGATGAACTATACAAGCATCATGAATATAAATATTTAAGGCCTTGAGCTTAGTCTAAAGGTGGACCATTCTGATGATGTACTCCCTTACTCCTCTTGCTCCTATATAGCTCATAGAGTGCAATTCCTTCAACACGGTACCTATTTCAGCATTAGAAGATACCTTATATCTCTGTGAGACATTATTGAGGAAATCCTTTGCTATATTTGTTTCTGAAAGTCCACCTTAAATATGGTTATGAAACACCCCCATACGGAACCCACAACCATCCACATATAAGATAACCAATTTCCTATACATACATTCACGACATGCATTTATGTTCAATGATATACATATACACATTACAAAACTCCCCGATGCTTAACATTGTCATTTAATAGTAGTAAAACATTTTTATGTTTACATGGTAATACAAAAAACATATAATTTCTTTTAACCATTACATATACAATCATTTTTAACTAAAAACACCTTCCATAAGTACTTTTTCTTCTATCTGTTGGCCTTGATCCCTACAGATATTTCCTATAACTCACTCTTATGACTTAGACCTACACGAATTAACACCCATGCTAAACTTGAAAGCTTAGTAGGGAAACACTTAATTTTGATAACCACCTACAGTAGTCATCCGCCAAGAACATACATTTATGAACATCACAAAAATATAAATAATGATGGCATAATTTATCAAATAAATAATGCAAACATGCTTTAATATATTTTTTCATATACCATAAATTCACCTTCAAAACTCAAACATTGCTACTCAACACTCAATGATACAAATTATCAATACAAATGCAAATGCTTATTCATATACTGAATATTTATGTTGTCATAATGTATTTCTTATTTATATCTCTTTACTTAACCTTTTGTGTTAGGCCTGCACATTTTCTATAGGTGTGGATAACGGGTGTTGTGGATATCCGAAGATATCAAAGTGTGGATACTCGAAGGTATCGAATAGTGGATACTCAAAGGTTTCAAACTGTGGACACCGGTGGTGTCAAACTGTAGCAACTGTACTATTACCCTATAGGTATGCCTATCTATCCTCAACCAAGACAATAGAGCTGCCACTATAACATTTCTTTTAACCATTTCCAAATTTCATAGTTCATATATTAACAAATCATATGATATATATTTCAGGTCATAAAATCTACATGTTCATACATGCAATTCATAACTTACCACTAATAGGAGGGTGTCAAAATCACACTTTTATAATCATACTATACATATATGAGCATTAAATATGCATACCAATCATTTATGTACAAGTAAGTTTTCTTTTGAATGCATTATGCTCAATCTTCAATTCCAATGATCAATCACTTAATTCACACATGGTAAGTCCTATTTCATTTATTTTTAGGTTTTTGAAAGGTTTCATACACATTCAAAAAGATTCGGTAAAAATATCAGAAACAAGAACAATGCCAAGGTCGTGACTGACACTCTCTCTATTAATACCACTACTTGTTCCTTAATATACATATAGAGAAAATCAGAACTGGGTTTTCAGGTCTTCTAAACATTTTTTTTCCTCTATTTCTATAGTTTGTATAAAAATAACAATCAGACCATTTGGACTTCTAAATCATGAGATCATCATCATCATCATCTTCATACCCCGAAAAATCCCGCATTGAAGCAGGGTCTGGGGGGGCTGGATAGTACACAGCCTTACCCCTACAATGTAGAGAGGTTGTTTCTAGATTGGCCCACATGCATATGTAAAAGAGAAATAAGCAATGAGAGTAATTTGTTTCCTTAAAGCATGATGTGAACCAACAAGAACTTGATTCAATAATACTGCCAACATCTACTTGAGAAGAATAAGACAAGTTTAGCAGAGCCAACATAACACAATCATTTCCTTTACCATTTCCTAACTTGGTTTTCATACACAGAACTATGATTACATACATAACCATTCAGTTTAGTTTCAGAACCCAAAATAAAAGCCTCTGATGGACAAAAAAGAGCAACAACAATGGTATTTTCCATGTCTTTGATTTTAACTATGCGTAAGATGCCACAAAGCATGTACGGGGAAGTCATATCACCAACCAGATACAAAGAAAATCTTTAAGATCCAAATGGAATCCCCAAATTCCTAATAGTGATTTTTAAAATTGACAAGTTAATATTAAAGCTCCTGATTTCTTCAAAGGCATAATCAAGACCTCCAACAATCAGATGGATGAGAAAACAAGTTGAAAAAAACCTTTCAATCCCTAAACACAACACACATAAGCACAGATCATGAAATCAAATCATAAAAAGAAGCGAGAGATGCCTGGCTAATCTTGAGGGTGTGTTGTTCGCTGACAAGCTGGGGGTCACCGGAGACAAAGATGAGTTGTTGTGATAAGCAAAATATCACAAGCTGCTTCAAAACAGGGGCAACATCAGGTCAACTTTTTAGATCTCAAAGTTCAAGGTAATAGAGCCAGAATTAAATTAGAGTCCCTTCTAGAGATATTTAGGGCCTGTTTGGTTGAGCTTTTATCCGTAGAGCTTTTATCAGTAGAGCTTTTGTCAGTAGAGCTTTTCTGAGAAGAGCTTTTCTTAAAAGCCAGTTGGTTGTTTGGCTGTCAATTAAAAAAAATAGCTTTTTAAAAAGAGCTTCATACAGTAGACTGTTTGGTAACATAAAAATAAAAAGCACTTTTATTAATTTTAATTATATTTTATTTTATAATAAAATTATTTATGCTAAATAATTTGTAAAGTATATTAAACAATATGCAAAGTACCATATTGAAGGAAATTTTAGATAACCATCTTGTAGGAAATAATCAACTTTAATTTTATATTTTGATTAAAAATTGTTTCATTATTATCGATCAAAATTTTGGAATTAAAACTTCAAACCCTAAATCACATTACATCTTATTCATGAATAATTTTTTAAACCCAAAAATAGGTTTGCAACTGATTAATTTTAATTTGAAAAGTTCAGAATCCCATTTTTCAATTTAGTGTTTATAACCTAAACCTTCAATTCGTAGCCACCTCTTGTTTTTGAAAAGTTCATACCTGGTTCATGAAACCCAGTTCAATCATAATTATGTTGGAGTTGTTCGATTTTTGGCAATTGTTCTTGTGGTTACTAGAGAAAATAAATTGTCTTAAACTGCGGTGGGCTAAAAATAAAGAGTGGGTTGTTTTGGAAAATGGCCGACGATGACGATCGTGTTTGCTCCTTAATTTAGCGTCCAGTTTCTGGTTGGAGAGGAGATATGACGCAACGATTATGTGTGGTCTGCAGCTGAAACTCTAACTATGTGAGCTTATAGAGGCATCGACGGAAGAAGTTGCAACCGACGTTTGACACCTAATGGTTTCGGGAAGCTGAGAAGATGAGAGGGATAGGTGAGCAGAAGAAACAAAACAGAGAGTCGCTAATGGTTTGGTTTACATAAGACCCAAGAGGAAGAGGAGAGCAGACGCTATTTGTTTACGTAAGTGACGGAAACTAATATAAAAAACAGCTTCCCGAAAAAGCTATAATTTGGGCTTTTCTGAAAAGCTCCAAATTTTAGCTTTTGAAAAAGTTGTATTTTGGCTTTTTCAAAAGCTATTTCTACTTAAAAAGTGCTTTTGAAGTTTGCAGCTAAACACCCATTTTTTCCTGAAAATAGCTTTTGCGATGGAAAAAAGTGCTTTTGGAGTCTCCAAAAGCTGAACCAAACAGGTACTTAGCTCTATATCTTAGGTCTCATGTGGAGCTGAACTCACACGATTTGGAGGTCTGTAGACTGAGTTAAGACTCAAACAATATGACTGACTCAAACAAATTCTGGACAGAATTCCACTATATGATACTCTCTTGTCATATACAACCAAGTTCATGAAAGTAACACCAAAATAACTCCAAAGAAACATCTCAGAAATAATTCCACATCCAAATGAATCTTTATATCCATTCAATCATACATAAATATAGAAATCAACTAAGTGAAGTCCCAAACCTTAAAATTGGCAAAGTAGTTCTTCTAATGCTTTTCATTTCCTTCCTCTTTGGTTTTGCTTCAATCAACAAGTGAAAAATGAGAGGATGAAGAACGTGAAATGGAGAGGAGAAAAATCTAAAGTTAAGCCATCAAAGTTTTGTCCATCTCCCCTCTACATATGTCTTTTCTTGAATTTTCTAGTCTTAGACATGTTTCAATCCCATTGGACCATATGTCACAATCCTATTGCTACAATTCTGTTGCACCATGTGTTAAAATTATATTGGACTATGTGTTACAATTCGATTAGACCATATGTTACAATTCTGTTGGACCATGTGTTACAATTCTATTGCACACACTTGCTTTAATCTTATTGGTCCATGAGTTGACTTTAGGAAAATTGCATATTGGTCCTTCTTCTCCCTTTAATTCCAACATTGGCCTATAATCTTATCAATTTAGTTCATTTCCCTATTTCTTAAGTTTGAAATGGCATAAATTTCATGCAATTTGGTTGACTATATCAGGTGTTATACCCCAAAAACTACAGGCTGTTCGAAAACAAGGACAACATCCAGAACTCAACTTCAAAATAGAATTCAAAACTCTTAGAGACAGAATCAGATTTTGGTTCCTTCATGAAAGTTTTAGAACTATGTCTCCAGTTTAATCTCTATTTAAAATTATCCAATTTGGAGGTGTACAGACCAAAATATGGCCAAATTACAGAAGTATATTTAGTAGATCATATCCGTTCAGCAAGTTACACATCTCAAATCAACTAACTTCAGTCTTATCATTCAAGAGCAACATAAAAACACATCCAATTTAACTAACAACATCCAATTTACTTACGAAATACTTCTTTTATTAATTCCCTTCACATCACACTCATAATCTAAGCAAATATATCAAAAATTTCCATACATATTTCATGTCTAAATATGTATGTCCATGCTGAAGTGAACAAATTATCCATTTATCTTGTATTTTACATTAAGTGTCATTATATCTCTTATTATACTTGGGTGTACTTAATTCATTATGTTCACTTGTTAATACACCCTAGACATGCTATAAGGTTTCCAGGGTACATGTTGGGGTGTTACAGGTTAGTTATGAATGTCTTTATGGTCAAATAGCACATCTTGGTTGACCTTTCCCGGGGCTACATATGCTGCTCTCTTAACCTCTGAACTGATCGATGTACGTACAGATGGTCTATCCTTGACCATGGTCATGTTGATATCTGTCATCTCTAGTTTAAATTCCACATCTTGCTTCTATTTCTTAAAGTTGAAACCTTTAAGGGTTTTAATGGTGAAATTGTTATTATTCAAGAAAAGGAAACTACAAAATTGATAATGTAGTGATCAGAAAAAATGTAAGATAACATCGATACTTAAAATCACAAAATAGTATTTATACTGAGCATTTTATCATACATATCATGAAATACCTATGGGCTAAATATATAATAAATGCAGATAAGACCTCCACATAAAAGTGATCTAAGTAAACATCATTGGTGAATAGATCAATTAAGCAATGACTTTCCTCCATCTAATGCCTTTGTGCACATCTCAGAGTCTCATATAAGGCCAACACCTGTGGTTAGAATAACTAAACACAAGACTAGAGACATCCCCAAACATGCAAGTAGAATAATTCAAATACTAACTTGAAAGGTCATTATGGTGACTACATTCTCATTAATACCCTAATGGATCCACAAGCACAAGGGACACACATGTATGTTATCCTCACAATCCTACATGGGCATATAATACGTGAAAATTTACCATTCATATATGCAAACTCCATATCGACATACTCATTATCATATATTAGTGTAGAAAAAAATTATCAATAAACATTATTTGAAAATTCACATGACGACCATGCATAAATGTTGGACCCCATTTTCGGAACCCAACTCTCTTACCGAAAACATGAAACCTTGAGCGTGGATATGACCTCGAAATGTTCTTTCGTCGAACCTTATTAGACATTATCAATTCATATTCGTTACTTTTTTTTCTTTCATAATATCCCAAAAACTTGCTCACAATCTACTCAATGGGGTACTCATACAAATCAGTTCCTATATTTCTCTTGATTGCGAATAGAATTTGGAAACCTTCAATTCGGAATTTCAATTGGACTTCTTGATATAAATCATAGTTCTAAAACTCTTGTTTAATTTGAAGCAAGGATCACCTCAAACGGAGTTATACAGCTCAAGATATGCTTAAAAAGCCTAAAAGGGCTCATACCCCAAACATGCTCTCCTAACCGACCTCTTACTTACTTTAATACAAACTCTCTCAAATCAACTCCAAATGATACAAATTTTTATGGAAAGAAAGATACATATCTTAGAAATCTATTGGCCTAAGAATCAACTCAATTAGAGGTCGAATGAGGGATTTATGCCCAAAAGAATAAACCATGTTGAAACCTTAAATCGATTTGAACCTATCTTGGCGCGAATGCCATAACTTTTTCTACAAATATCCAATTGTTTTCGGTTTTAGACCATTGGAAAGAAGACATCGAGATCTACAACTCGTATTAGAGACCTCAAAGCAAGATTCGACCTCTAAAATGGTCAAAACTGTGATTTATTGTAGCTGACCCGTGGATGTCCGTTAAACGAACATGCATGTCCGTTTAACGGACACACACTGGCCAAACAGCTCAATTTCGTCCGAGAAGGTCCGTTAAACAGACACCCATGTCCGTTTAACGGACACACACTGCCCAAAGTGTCCAAAACCACCCGAGAAGGTCCGTTAAACAGACTTGCATGTCCGTTTAACGGACACACACTGGGCAAAGTGTCCCAAACCTTCTTCCAAGCCTCTCCAATGCTTCCATCTTCCATCCTAACACCATATCAACTCATAATCTTCCCAGAATCAATCCTTCAAGTGCAATACAACTTCATAACCATTCAAATACCAATTCAAAATGCATCAAACTTCCAAATCTCAACTCAAAACTCATATCATATACAACTCACAACATCCATCAAAACCTCAACTTCATACTTCCCATTCAACATCATCCCTCCTAATGCTCATAACCTTCACTTCAATATCCAAGATCAGTACACACAAGCTTCCCAACTCAAACATGCTATTCTATCACAACCAACTATTGGCGATCTCAACAATTAGAAACGAACAACCAACACATTCAAACTTGATATCACATAATCATATAAAAGGAAAACCTTTCAATTTCTCATTTCATTTCCAAGTCAAAATGAAGTTCATACAAAGCTTTCATTCATAGCTTTAAATTACATATTGACATTTCATCAAGTCTCAATACATACAAAAATTACAATGAATGATCAATGTTCATCATGCTATTAAAACTATCCCAAAAGTCTAACTAATCTCTCGAAAATTATCCAAATGTCTTGCAAGGATTTATTGGTCTTCTCGATCTGCACCTGAGGAGGGAAAGTGATGGGTTGAGCTTCACAGCTCAGTGGCTAAAATATTTATAGCCATTGGCTTTGAGCCACACAACCAACCATACACATATATAACAACATGCATAAAGGCATATACATCAAAATGAGAATTCACATTTACATTTCACAACACATTGTATAATTCATAACAACATTTCATATTGGATGTAATTCCAATCAAACATGGTTTAGCACATCAAAATGCAATGCACAATCAATCGGCTCGAGGGTTCCGTGAACAAAACGATGAAACCGAAGTTTACATCGTGCACGAAACGAGTCCATTTTCAGATTTCGTGGGCCACAAACGGGCTACCGGGAGAAGGCAAATTTTGTCAACATGCACGTGACTACAAAACGGTTCCTCTCTCGCCCCAAAAAAAGCACATAATTATATTTTCATGATTTTTCTTCTTTTCATAAATCGAAATGGCATAATACAAGGCATAGCATCATCATGCTCAAATCAATCATTCATATTCAAAATGTCATGATTCAAATCAATAGCATAACAATCATATCAAAATGTCAAGCATTCATTCATGCATAACATGACATACACATAATTCAATCATTTGATCGCAATGCTATCCATCATAGTGAATTATCAACATATCAAACAATTGAAGCAAGTCATTTAACACACATTCCATAC
>JAOQMQ010003434.1:0-11004 GCA_027563845.1 Erythroxylum subrotundum
TACATCCAAACCCAGAATACAAAGGTCGACTCTTATCAGCAACCCATCTACCCTTGGCATAGTTGCAGTCTATAAAAATGAAGAGGAGGTCATTCTTAGATACACAAGCACCCTGAAAAACCAGATTTTCACAAAGGTACATGAATTGGACATACTGAACTTTCACAACCATGTATAGTTTTCAATGGATATTTAGCTTTTTAACCCTTAACAGACCCCATCTCTGCATTCTTAAGTTCGTATTTTCCTCATTTATGATGTTCGAGGCACAAAAACTTTCTTTATCAAGTTCCAATTTGGTGCCTCGGAATGTCAGATCTCAGAATTATCACAGCATGGACACAGACAAGTCATAACCTGATAGGACCAACAGGGAAGAGGGTATTTAGACAATGGGAAGGATAACAGAAAAAGGAATAAACCGTTGATATGGAAAGTATACTCTATAAGAAAGAACAGTGGGCCAGAGGAGAGTTAGTAGCTGATGTGGCAAGTAGCTAGGCGTAACAGAATGGATCCTAGCTTGGGAGGTTTTGTTAGGCAGAGAGAGGAGGGGAGAGAGAGGGGGGAGGAAATAGAGAAGAATTTGTGACAAAAGGATAGCTAAACTTTCTGAGGAGCATTCAGCTCTGGGTAGGGAGATACTAAATATCACTACTGTAATGGTCTATACTATTGCTATAATTCAATAATACAATGTACCTCTAGTATTCAAAGACTAGAGTTCTATCATTGGTCCGACCTGTCGGACTCATCCGAAGGTAGGATCGTTTTTTTTTCCTGGCACCTCATTAATTGCGGAGGTCCATGTTCATGCCACCAAAGATGTCTGATAGGGTAGACTTGTTAGAATCTCGTATGGCTAATCTGGAGGCTAGGGTCGAAGATATTCAATCATTTATGAAAATGGCCATAGGGGACATGCAGCGAGCATTGCTGCTGGAAATGAGTAAGATGATGGATAAGCGGCCAGAAGAGAGACAAGGGAGTGATACCTCTGAGAGGAGGCCATCTATGGCTGACGAAAAGAGTACTCAGCATCCTCAATAGCACATTTAGTCGAAACAGTCCTTGGGTAACATGGAGGAGTGCAAGATGTGTGTTAGAAAGGTGGAGTTACCCATGTTCAATGGGTCTGACCCCGTGGGATGGATCACAAGGGCAGAAATATATTTAGAGGTTCACAGTACTTCAGAAGAGGTGAAAATTAAATTGGTTCTCTTAAGTATGGAGGGGTCGACCATTCACTGGTTTAACCTCCTGAGAGAGACCGAAGTTGAGCTAATATGGGAGAAGTTGAAGACAACCTTAATCGATCGATATGGGGGGAGACGATTTCAGAACCCATTCGAAGAACTCTCTGACTTACATCAAACGAATTATGTAGAAGAGTACATCGAGGCCTTCGAATTCGTATCCTCATAGGTGGGTCATTTACCTGAAGCACAATTTATGGGTTATTTTATGTGTGGGTTGCAAGCTGATATGAGCTGGAGGGTGCGCTTGTTCAGCCCAACCAACAGGTTCCAGATGATGAAAATTGCAAGGGTTGTGGAGGAAGAGATGAACGGTGAGCAAAGAAGCATTGAGAACTCAGTTCCCCGATATCGCACGTGAAACCAGAGCCATGATGCTAATTTTAGGAGCAATATTCGGGTCAACCCAACATATACGGAGCCGGGTCATTCAAGTTCAGTGGGTTATGGAGCTGTAAAAGGAGAAGTTAGGTCGGGTAGAACCCGAGACCCGTTTGGCCACCATTCCCACACCAGCTTGTAGAACAGAGCTCCTGTGTCTCACATAATAGCACCGATGAGACGATCGGAAGGGGAAAGAAGAGGATTGTCGGAGAAAAACAGAGGGCTACAACACATTTTCTACCAAGAGTTGATGGACCGAAAGGCTAAGGGACTGTGTTTCAGGTGCGGGGAAAAATTTAATCCCTTACACCAGTGTTCCGAAAGACAATTAAGGCTGCTAATACTGGACGATAATGAGACATTAAACAATGATGGGGAAATAATAGCCATCGAAGGGGATGATGACGAGGAAGGAGAAGTAGCTCTGGTATGCCGAGCCATGGGGGTGTTTGGGGTAAATAAAGTAGTGTTATCTGAAAGTAAAACTATGAGGATAGGTGGAGAAATACACGGGGTTCCCATTGTGGTGTTGGTAGATAGTGGCGCAAGTAACAATTTTATTTATCCTGAACTCGCTAGCGGTCTGGGGTTTAACGATAGAACTTACCAGTAGATTGGGAATTCGATTGGGTGACGGCCATAAGGTAACCACAAACAGGAGGTGTGTAGGAATTCCTATTCGGTTGGGGGAGCTAGAGCTGAAGGTAGATGCATACATGTTGGATTTGGGAGGAATGGATATCATTTTAGGGGTGGCTTGGTTGCAAATGTTGGGTAAGGTCATCGTAGATTGGAAAGAAATGACTAGGCAATTCCGATATGCTGGACGAAGTGTAGAGTTATGTGGCAATGCACACACCAGGTCGGTCCAGAAAAGAGGAATTCAATGCCCAGAAGGTGCAACACACTTGCATAGCCTATTAGAGAGTTTGTTTGGCGACTTTCGATCAGCAGAAGTTGTTGAGACAACAGGGAAGCAACAACCTCAACTTAACAAGAAAGAACAGGAGGAGATGAATATGGTGCTGACACAATTTCCTGAACTATTCCAAGAGATTGGAGGATTTCCTCCCAAAAGGAGTCATGCTTATGCTATTGTTTTGCAGCAAGGGCACGGTCCAATTAGTGTAAGGCCATACTGATACCCCCATCATCATAAAGATGAAGTTGAGAAACATGTCCAACAAATGTTGCAAGTAGGCATCATACGACCTAGTTCAAGTGCTTATTCCAGCCCCGTCATTTTAGTCAAGAAGAAAGATACTTCATGGAGAATTTACGTAGATTATAGAGCATTAAACAGAGTCACGATACCTTATAAGTATCCTATTCCAGTGGTGGATGAACTTTTAGATGAACTGCATAATGCTCATGTTTTCTCTAAGCTAGATCTCAAGTCCGGATATCACCAAATTAGGGTCGTGGAGGAGGACGTCCACAAGACAGCTTTTCGGATGCATGATGGTCACTATGAGTTCCTAGTGATGCCGTTTGGATTGATCAATGCACCGGCTGCTTTCCAGGCTGCAATGAATGACATTTTCATACCTTTTCTTAGAAATTTTGTTCTGGTTTTTTTTTTTATGACATTTTGGTCTATAGTGCAGATTGTGATACTCACCTCTTGCATTTATGAAGAGTCTTGGAGGTTTTGAAAAGAAATCAGTTTGTGGCTAACAAACATAAGTGCAATTTTAGGAGACGAACAGTGGAGTATTTAGGGCATATCATTTTTGGAAAAGGGGTAGCTGTGGATCCCGCAAAGATTAGTAGTGTGTTGACATGGCCTATTCCTCAAAATGTTAAAGGAGTGAGCGGATTCCTTAGATTGACAGGGTATTATCGTAAGTTCATCATGGACTATGGCAAAATAGCCAAGCCACTCACTGAATTGACGAAGAAAGAAGGATTTCATTGGAGTTCTGCAGCCTTAGAGTCATTCGAGGCTCTAAAAAAGGCTTTGACCACGTCTCCAGTATTAGCCCCTCCAAACTTTTCAAAAACCTTTGAGATTGAATGTGATGCTTCAGGGAAAGGGGTTGGTGCCATCTTAATGCAAAACAGAAGGCCAATAGCCTATACAGTAAAGCATTTTCAGTAGGAAATCTATCTAAGTCAACCTATGAGAAAGAGTTAATGCCTTTAGTATTAGCAGTGCACCATTGGCGTCACTATTTGCTTGGCAGACCACTTGTGGTTTATTCTAACCAGAAAAGTCTACGTCATCTGCTGCAACAAAGGGTTACTACGACAGATCAACAATGTTGGATGGCTAAACTTCTGGGCTATCACTTTGAAATCATTTATAAACCTGGACCAGAAAACAAGGCTGCAGATACCCTGTCACGGGTTTAGGAGGAGCGGGAGTTCAAGATCATCGTTTCATATCGGCTTTGGGAAGAAGGCAAAACACTTCAGCAGGAGGTGCAGCAGGATTCGGTATTGTGTAAAATTATACAAGATCTGCAGCAGGACCCCAACTCCCGACCTGGTTTTTAACGACATTAGGTGGTTCTTTTGCACAAAGGAAGGTTGGTAATCTCAGCTACATCCCCATTTGTTCCACTCCTCCTAAGGGAATTTCATTCTTCCCCTATTGGAGGATATTCAGGATATCTGTGCACCTATAGGAGGATTACAAGCAATCTTTATTGGATTGGTATGAAGAAGTCCATTCAAGACTTTGTCAAGTCTTGCGACACATGCCAGAGGCAGAAATATGCTGCTACATCTCCTGGGGGTCTGCCGCAACCCTTACTAATTCCCGACCAGATTTGGGAAGATATCTCAATGGATTTCATAACGGGATTCCCTAAAGATATCTCAATGGACTTCATAACGGGACTCCCTAGATCTAAAGGATATGAAGCAGTGCTGGTCGTGGTGGATAGGCTATCTAAATATGGTCATTTTATTCTATTAAAGCATCCTTATACTGCTAAAAGTGTGGCTGAAGTGTTTGTTAAAGAAGTAGTGCGTCTATATGGAGTTCCGTTATCAATCATAAGTGATTGTGATTCTTTGTTTGTGAGTTATTTTTGGAGGGAACTGTTTCGTCTACAGGATACCATGCTTAAAATGAGCTCATCTTATCATTCGGTAATGGATGGACAAACCAAGGTTCTCAACAAGTGTTTAGAAACCTATTTGAGGTGTTTTGCTTTTGAACAACCTAAACATTGGTCATATTGGATTTCCTGGGCAGAATTATGGTACAAAACAACTTTTCATATCTCTACGGGTTCAACACCGTTTGAGGTGGTGTATGGGAGGAAACCACCCACACTAGTGAGGTATTTACAAGGCAAGACTAGAGTGGAGGCAGTGGCTAGAGAGTTAATGGATAGGGATGAAGCATTCAATCAGCCGAAATATAATCTGAATAGGGCACAGGAACAAATGAAGAGGTATGCGGACAGAAAAAGAACTGGTTTTCCTAAAGCTACGCCCCCACAGACAACTCACTGTGGCCAGACGCATCAACCAAAAGCTAGCAACAAAGTATTTTGGTCCTTTTCAAATTCTGGAAAAATTGGGAGCAGTCACATATAAGCTCAAACTACCCCTCAATTCTAGAGCTCATCCAATATTTCATGTTTCTCAACTTAAGAAGGCCGTGGGCAATTATTCGGTGGAGGCCTCTCTACCTGAAGGATTGGAAGTAGAATTGGAAGACATTGTGGAACCTGAGAGTGTTCTAGCCAGCAGGACAATAAGTAAGCTCGGGGACTCAACACACCAATGGCTGGTCAAATGGAAGGACAAATCAATGGAACAAGCTACATGGGAGGATGAGTATGTGATTCGTAGCAAATTTCCTAAATTCAGCCTTGAGGACAAGGCTGCTATTTAGGGGGGAGCAATGATAGGACCAATAGGGAAGAGAGTAATTTAGACAATGGGAAGGATAATAGAAAAGGGAATAAACCGTTGATATGAAAATTATACTCTAGGAGAAAGAACAGTGGGCCAAAGGAGAGTTAGTTATTAGCTGATGTGGCAAGTAGTTAGGCGTAACAGAATGGATCCTAGCTTGGGGGGTCTTGTTAGGCTGAGAGAGGAGGGGAGAGAGAGGGAGGAGGAAATAGAGAAGAATTTGTGTCAGAAGGATAACTAAACCTTCTGAGAAGCATTCAGCTTTGAGTAGGGAGATACTAAATATCACTATTGTAATGGTCTATACTATTGCTATAATTCAATAATACAACATATCTCTAGTATTCGAAGACTAGAGTTCTGTCATAACCTGAAAACTTCTACACTAAAATATACTTATCTCATTCTGCAAGTCTTTCAGGCTTCCAACTTTCACTGAATGATTAGACCACCCTTCCTCGTATTTGATGAAACGAGGGAATCCCGTTTAGTTTGAAAACTACCATGTTAGCCTTTCCACAAGAACAGGACGATGTTATTGTGAATTTCAAGTCAGAGAAGTCATTTGAAGTGTTGAATGAAAATGGGAACAAAATAATCTCTCCATAGCTTCACAAACACTCACTTAATCAACTACAACTAACAAATTGGCTTATGATTGCATAGCCCATTGATCCCAATCGCCAATCGATAAGAAGCACCAATCACAAGTTTTGCCAAACTTGAGGGCTGAATTGTGAAAGTTCAGAACAAAAAGCGAGGAACATTAGAATTATGAAGAAAAGATTGTACCTTTTTTCTTAGAAGAAAATTTCCCATCTTTGCCATCTCCATTCTTATCTTCACTTTCCGGAGTAAACGAGGCTGTAAGATCTGTAGGTGAAGAAGAAGAGTTATGTCCAAATTTTTTGCTGTCTTCTGAGCTCATAGAGTTTGACTTCTGTTCGTCATTATACTCCATTTCAGTAGATGGCACAGAAGAAGGGACATACTTTTGGTCATGAACAACATAATCTGGATTGTGGAGAAGAAGAAGAAACATCAGTAAGCTGCAAAAGTGTACAGATTCTCAATGCCTGTGTAGAGATATTTAGAAATCACAACTTAAAGAAATGTATGTCAATGGATACAGAATCAAACCTGAATAATGCAATCTAAATTTAGCTGACTGCAGAGTAGTGACAAAAGGATTGGTTTCCCAAGTCCAAAGAAAAATGCCAGTAAAAGCAAGGATAAGAACAGCAATTGAAAAATGGCTCCCCTTCCATGCGCGAAACTTGGCTCCATTCATCTCTTCTCCTACTCAATACACACAAGCCCCTCAAACTCCGATGTCAGAATTTCCTACTACAAAGAAAACCAGGAATATCAGTGTTTACCGAAGTCTCATTCGAAAGGTTCCGCAAATTCTTCTTGATCTTGCCTTGTGTTACGTGGAATCTGCAGTCTACAGGAATTGAATTCCTCCTAAAGATCTTGATGTTTGACAATTACTAGCACAGTCTCTTTATCTTTTCACTTAACAACAATGCACACAAAAGAAAATGCAAAAACCTTACAGAAAACAGATATAGAGCCAATTTCCTTCGCCCAATCTACAATCATCCCAACAACAGCAAAAAAGTTCCCGTCTTTTTCCTTTTCTCCGTCATTTGGGAAGCAGAATTAACAACCCAAGAAACGAATTCTTCAAACCCCTTTCACTACTTTCTTTTCTAAATAACTACTAAAACAACAACATCACATTGGATTCTGCAGGTACGGAAATTGCTCAAATCAATAACTATAACCTTACATCCAAAAACATTACCTTTAATACGAAAATGGAACTAAAATAACAGGTTAAATCCACAATGCCTTCTTAAACCACATAAAAATGAAAACGATCATGTAAAGTAAGGAACTTGAAGCATCATTGTTAAAGGGCAAGTCGCAGAAACACAAACCTGATGTATATATGTACATATACATATATCTGATTGAATTCTGCAGAGAAAAGAAGCTAAAGGGTCCCCTTTTTTCTGCTCCAACATACAACGTGTGTACTGCTACAAACCCAATTCAGCCATGTGATCTAGTCTGCTCATGAACACTCCATTTCTCTGCATCGGGATCTACTAACAAAACATGTACTGACAAAACCGACACCACTACTCAAAAGAGATTTTCCATGGTTATTATGTAACCTGTAGTACGGAGACACGTGTTAAGGATTATATAAAAACAATTATGGGATGATTTTGATAAAGAAATATAATATAGTTTATTTATGAGGAAAAAGACGGCGTGGCTATTACTTTATAGTATCTTACAGCTCATTAATCCATGTAATTAGTTAAACAGAATTGTCTTCTTGGGATTAGTTCTTTTTTTCTTTCTATTTAACCTGAATTTTTGTCTTTCTATTTTATGATATTTTCTAAAATTTAACATTTTTTTCATAATAAAGACTTGTTATATTTTAATATGTAGTAATAAAAATTCTAGTGCAATATAGGATGAATCATTTAATAAATTATACACTTCAATTAAAACATTATAATATTTTATATTCAAGTTTCATTATAATATAATTTAAGGGATTCTTTTCTTGTATTGGCTTTATAACTTTTCATTAAGAATTAATATATTTTATTATGAAATAATTCATTTTGAGTGAGTAATAAATTACAAATTAACATAATTTAAATACATTAAATTAGTAAATATGATTTAAATCATATTTAAAAACTCTAACTCAATATTAAAACAATTGAAGTTTCTTAAAATATTTTTAAATAGTGTAAAAGATATAAACATAAAAAATCTTTAAAAATTCCTTGATTTTTTTTTTAAAAGTTCAAGCTTAGCTCAAAAGTCGATCAACCCTAACTAGATTCTTTGATTTCAGATAGAATTTAGTCGAATCAGGCCAAGTTTGGGCTTATTTATCATCCCTAATTTTCATACTGTTAAGTTATGAAAGATAATAGAAATTAGAGAGAGTGATTGTTTTTGTAGTAAGTTGAAAAATATAAATTTAAAAAATAGAAAACATTTGAAAATTAGAAATGTTGTGAAAATAAATAAAATTGGATATTAGTTTAATCGAATTGAGTTTAGTGGCTTAAAATTGGAGCTTGATTCGAAAAAAATTGTTAAGTTTTATTATAAAATTTAATTATTTATTTGAATCTTTTAATTATTGAAAATTTTAATTCAATCTTTAAACTTTCTTAGTCACTTTAAATTATAATGAACTTTTGATGCGTATATCCAATTAGAATATCCTTAAAAATTTAATGAAAGTGCTGAATGATTAATAAAATTAAGAAATTGAATTATAAATTTTTAATAATTAATAGACTAAAATAGAACAAATCTATTAAACCGAAGAACTAAAAATATACTTGTCTCTTTTGTGTTTTAAAGAAAATTCTATTTTTAAAATAATTGTAATAAATAACCAATTTTAATTATATAGTAAACTTGGTTATAATCTCTCTTTTAGACTTTTAAGTCCAACGCATGCATAGACCATGTCAAAGCACATGTGTTAAGTTATCAATTTATGCTTATTTTGTATTTAATTCACTTTAATGTGTTAAAATTATTATTCAAAATTAATGAAATTGTCTCATAATTGTTCTTAGATGATTTTCAACACCTTAAAGATGAAATTGAATAAAAAAGATGCAAAAGAAATGAAGAAAATCTGAAATTCTAAGTTTGGAATTCAATGACTAAGCGTGGGCACGTGCAAAGATGGAAAAGAATCTGCAGATCTATTTTCAAAATTTAAATATGAGATTTTCATAATCTTTGAAGTTCATATCGATATCTTATCAATGGAGATCAGAATCTTGAAGTAGGGATAAAGACTATCTACTGAAGATCGCGAAAGAAAGAAGAGAAGAGGGATCAGAAAAGTTTAAAAGGAAAGAAAGTTACTGTTCACGTCACCCTTTGTTTTAGAATAGATTTTTGTTTTTCTGCAGATTTTCTCTTGGGTGTTTTTGCGTTTTCTGCACTTTGTCCTTCTATATTTTCGTATTCTTTAAGAAAGACTAAGAATGGAGACTTGTTATGTTATTAGTTTTTTGATTTCTACTTTCGTTATAAATAACTAAACTTCTTTTCTTGGTTGAGGGAAGCCATGTTATCTGTTATTATGTGTGAGATGTTTTAATGAAGTTAATGTTGTTGATAAACATTGAACACCTTCTAAATTATTTTCTTCTAATTGAATTGGTTGATTTCTAGGTTCGCAACTAGGGATTAATTCGTTCAATCGCTAAATTAATGAAATATGACGTTCAGTTTCGTTAATCACAAGTAGTAATTAGGATTACCTTCTTTACGTTAGAGTCGAAAATTCTAAGAAGATATTCACTTAATTAATTGCATGTCGTACATGTATTATCTTGCTCATTGGTTTCTTGATTCGTAAAGCTATTATTCAATTGAACCTACGATCGTATCTAGGTTGTTATTTAATAAGAATATTAGGATACATGTTTCTAGTCATTACACTTAAGAGAAAACGTCCTCAATGAATGTTTATTAATGATTGAAATTTTATATCGATGATTCATTTTAGTGTGATAATATAGATGACCCAAAAACTAAGGTATTTCTCATTAATTTTTCAAATTAAATTATTTCTATTGATTTGTGATTTGTATCATTTTTCTTCCTTGAATTTCCGTGAATTGAACCCCCCTCGTTTCGTTACTTTGTTTTGTTTTGAATTCGTAACTCCTTTACCGTTAAGATTCCTCATGGGAACGATATCCACTTACCACTACTACATTAAATTGTACTGACGGAAGTTATTTCTTTTGAATTTGGTTACAGGCGACAGCATTACCAACATGCACCCACTACTTAATTTCTTGAAATAAGTAAAAGAGTCAATTTCGTTTTGAAGATTAAATATGTTTTTTTTAATCATATAATGTATTGTGTTAACAAAGTTTCAATTTTAGGAGGTTTAATATTGTTCAATCTTATGCCTAACTGGTAAAGAGATTGTTTTTGGTATACCTATATATATATATGCCAGCGAAGAGGTGAGATTGGCTTTAAATGCAATGGGTAACTATAAGGCCCCCGTTCCCGACGGTTTTCAACCGATTTTTTTCAAGAAGTACTGGAATGTGGTGGGGCATTCGGTGACCAAAATGGTTCAAGATGCGTTTCAAGTTGGCGATGTTGATGTCCGAGTGGCAGAGGCTTTAGTGGTTCTCATCCTCAAGGACCAAACTCCGGATCGCCTCTCCAAATTTCGCCCAATTAGTTTGTGCAATGTTACCTACAAGTTAATCACTAAGGTGATGGTTAATAGGCTCCGACCTTTCCTGGATGGCATTGTTCACCCCGCTCAGTCTAGCTTCATTCCGGGCCGTAGCACTGCGGATAATATTATTGTCGTTCGGGAGTTGATGCACTACATGAGAAAGTCAAAAAGCAAACAAGGGACGATGTTGCTTAAAATCGACCTTGAGAA
>JAOQMQ010003445.1:0-11003 GCA_027563845.1 Erythroxylum subrotundum
ACACTGGAATCCCATGCAGTCTCACCACCTCATTCACATATTTCTGGGCCAACTGATCAAGTGAGTTATTCTCTCTCACTAGTAAGAAGTGGGCCGATTTAATCAACCAGTCCACTATGACCCATATAGCATCATTCTGCCTCGGAGTCTTAGGTAGTCCCATGATGAAGTCCATAGTAATTCGTTCCCATTTCCACTCCGGAATAGGCAACGAATGGAGCTTCCCTACGGGAGCCTGGTGCTCAGCTTTCACCTGCTGGCACGTCATACATCTAGATACGTACTCCGCCACTTGCTTCTTTATTCCTGGCCACCAAAAATGCTGCTTCAGTGTGTTATACATCTAGGTAGTACAGGATGCATAGCATAGGCGACCATATGAGCTTCCTCAAGAATCTCCTTCCTCAAATCATCCATATTAGGAAAGTGACAAGTGTCACTTAGGCTTTTTGTACTTTTGCTAGAAGTAGGTTACTATTCTCTGAGAGTTGAAAGGTTAAGTTATATGTCTAAGTTCCTTCTTCATCGTTATCTTCTTCAAATTTTCTTCCCATACACAGAGTTTTCCACCAAACACCTTTTAAGAGATTTCTATGCTTTTCCTTTCCTACACCAAACTCACTTCGCTATTTGTGTCTTCTACCCTAAGAAAAACCAGAAGCTGGTCATTGTACACTATGAAATACGTAAATTGCATGGAGTTTAAGGCTTGAAGATAATTGAAGATTTTGGAGTTTTCAGCAGAGAAGCAACTGGAACGTCAACCTCCAGACGTTGCCGGATCTTCCAGACATTAGTTTCGGGAGAAACTAGCGAGTAACCTAGACGGTTTCTTTCAATTATTGTTTGTCTAAATTATGCTTTGAATGATAAATGAATGTGGAATATATATATTGAAGTGCTACTTGAATGTGAATTTGAAGACCTAAGTGCCTTATACTGTAAGTGATTATGGTGCATGCATTCCATACATGAATGCATAATCAGATAATGACAATTGTGACCCGAGTAGCCACCGATCAGAGCTTAGAGATCAACGAGTGAAAATGAGCCTCGAGCTTAAAAGTGATTAAGAGCCTAAGGCTCACTATGTATAATGAGTCATGTATTCCCCAAGCGGATAAGGGACAGTTATTAATGAGCCCGGTATCTAAAATAGATACGGGACAGTTCAGGCACTCGGTCACAGCAACGTAATAATTAGAAAGTGTCTCATGAACATTTCATATACACATTGTTAAGTATATTTGTTGAAATGAAATACCTATGCTTAAGTGAAAATATGAAAATTATGAAAAGTGTACTATGTAATTATATGTTAGGTGAATTGTTGTGATGCATGAATTGAGTGAACTATCTATGATGGTTACCTCATTGAGTTCGCAAAACTCACTAAAATTGCAACGTTGTCTTTTCAGGACCGAGAGACGACTCTAGCTATTGAGGGGCTCTACCAGCCGTGTAGACTGTGATTGGCAACATAAGTCATGGCTCAAAAGTCGGTCAGCTGGAATTTTTGGACAGATTAAATAGACTTAGTATACTTTCCTCTTCCTTGTAGTACTTTTGTATTAGGTTTTGTTGATGTATATATAGAAAATGTTGACAGACACAATGTAGACTTTCGGTTTTGTGAAGTGAAATGAGGAAAAAGTTGGTTTCAAAATATTGTGGTTTTTCTATTGATGCTTTATAAGTAAATATTGATATGATGCCATGTGAAGTAAGTGTAGTGATCGAACGTGGCGTGGCCATATTGTAGGATACATACCAGAATGACCTCCAGGCATCCCGGTGTGTACTCTGCGGTAAGGGGGCGTTACAAAGATCCCATCTCCCCCTACCTCTTTATACTTGCTATGGAAGTCCTTAATGCAATCATTAAGAAGGAGACCACCTCAGACTCCAACTTCAATCACCATTCAAAGTGCAAGAAACTCGATCTCACTAATCTCTGTTTTGCCAATGACCTTCTTCTTTTTTGTAGGGCTGATATGGAATCTATCCGCTCTTTTATGTGCGCTCTCCATGTTTTCAAACAAGCTTCTGGGCTTCACTTAATCTGCAAAAAAAGCTTTTTCCTCTTATCTAAAAGTGCAGCCCACATGGAACACAGTATTGCAGAAGCAACTGGAATGAGACTACAAACTCCCCCTCTACTTTACCTTGGGCTTTCGGTGTTGACAAAGCGGCTAAATTTTTCAAAATGCCGCCCTCTCTTAGACAAGATACAAAGGAGAGTAAAGTCCTGGGTGAACAAATCACTTTCATATGCGGGTAAGCTTCAACTTATCAAATCCGTCCAAAATTCGTTACATGTGTACTGGAGCTCTCATATGTTTTTATCTCAAAGTATCATCAAAGAAATTGAAAGAATCCTTAGAACTTTCCTCTGGAGTCATCCAAATGGTCACCCTGGAGCTGCAAAGGTAAAATGGGCTGATATATGCTTTCTGAAACAAGAAGGGGGACTAAACATTTTCTTCATTAAAGCTACAAATCATTCTCTCATTCTCAAAAGACTATGGTGGATATTGGAAGACAACTTGAGCTTGTGGATAAAATGGCTACATGTATATTTCCTTAAGGGGCAAAGTATATGGGCCGTCAAACCGAAAAGTACCCAATCTTTTTTTCCCACTCAATTGTTGAAATTGAGAGATGCAGTTCATCATGAGAGCTCATGGGTGATTAAGGATGGTCGCCTTGCCTCCTTATGGTTCGACAATTGGTCCACTAGGGGACCTCTAATACAAACGCTGCCTTTTCCACGAGCCACTTCTTCTTTTCCTTTAAAAACTCGGATGAATTCATTTATAGAAGGTTGTCGCTGGAATTTTCCTAGAAGCCTAATCCAGTTTCAGCCTAACTATCCTCCCTCCTCATAGGAACTTGACATATTTTTCTGGAAAGGAACTCCCATTGTGAAGCTCACCAACAGAGTTATTTGTGATAATATACGCAGTCATCGCCACGCAGTCCCTTGGGCCACAAAGGTTTGGAATAAACATTTATTGCTGAAAATATCTTTCATATACTGGTTAGCTATCCAGAACAAGCTGTCAATAGCGGACCGTCTTCCGTATATCCAACTGAATACCAGCTGCCCAATGTGTTCCATACAGAGTGAATCTTGCAACCATCTATTTTTTGAATGTCCTTTTAACAAGGCAATATGGGATTATGTCACTACTTCTTATTATTAGATGAATCTAGGGTCAATCATCTTGGAGATCACAAATGGACTCTCTGTGCATTCAACAATCCACCTCATTGTCTTGGGAGTTTGTATTTACAGGTTATGGCAAGAACGCAACCTCCGATAGCTCAAGGATCAATCATCCACTAAAGAATGTTTGGTATCTCTAATTTTAGCGGAGATTCAGGAGATCATTAAGACTAAGCAGCTACAACAAAGATGCAGCTCATCTTTACGCTCCTCTTTACATATTTAAAGATTTGTTGGCAAACAGCCCTCCTTAACGCCTCTTCGAGTGGGGTTGAAAAGGCATCAATGATATGATCACATTGCAGCATATCTTTCCAACCTTTATTGACATTCCAATGATTTTGTGTTATGTTCCCTTCTGCTGTATTTTCCACTATGATTAGATAGCTTTCCTTGCTTTTGTTGAGTTGGTCTATACCTGGAACTCTCCTATTTTGTTTCTTATTACATTCAATCAATTTTTCTTTTCCAAAAAAAAAACTCTTGTAATCTCTCCTGCTTTCTTCAATCTTTCTTCAACAATAGTTTAACTTTTCCCAACGTTTCATCTGTAGATGTGAAAACCTTATATAAATCGAAGAAGCTTGAGATGTTGTTCGAGAATGTAAAGACGCTCGAAGTTGGGATCATGAATCTGCATGAAACAATCCAGTGGTGTTGTCTTTTTTTTACCCAAATTATGTTTTTTAAGTTGTTAACTCCTACCTTCTGACAAGTGTTTTGGGTCCTATTTTTTATGTTTTCTTAATTTTCCCGATCGTTTCATCTTGATATCTAGATATCAGAACCTTGGATGAATAGAGGAAGCTTGAGATGTTCTTCAAAAATGTGAAGACACTTGAAGTTGGCATCGTCAATCTGCATGAGACAATCCAGTGCTGCTGTCTCTTTTACCCAAATTATCAAACACGTTATCAACAACAAGAGCCTCTACCTTTTGTATTTGTGCTATTTTAAAATAACCGTGCCTCTTTCTCAAATTAAATAGTTAGCACATTTTTATTTTATAATTATATAAGCGATTAGCTTATTGAAAATTATAGAGTTTGATTTTGCCAATGAACATGATATTTTAGTTTTGTTCAACCATTGAAAAGCTTTGTGATTCTAGGCTTTCTCTCTGTACTGTAGGTTTTCTTTACATTAAAGGAAGGATGCTCTGAGCTCCAGCTGAGGAGTTGTTTAAGGACCTCAAACCATCTCGCTCAGCATTGGTTTTGAACCTGAGAAATAAGAGGACGTCTGGATTTGGTTCTGAACATGAAGAATAAAAGGAGTTTTGGGTTTTCATTTGAGAAGTGGAAGCAAATACGATTTTTTAATTTCAGTGATTTTTCGTTTATTAAATTGTTTGTCAGGTACTTTCGTGATTTGCATATAATTTCATTGATATTTCCTTTTTTTTATGAATGGTAAAATTTGTATTCATCAGTGACAAAAATTATATACAACAGCACAAGGGCATACCCCAGACAAAAGACAGATGGAGAGGGAAACATTCAAGCCCAATCCAAGAAGGACCCAAAAAACCTCAGCAAACTAAAGCCCAAAACCATTCACAAAACCCAATCCAATAAAAAGCAGCCCAACCCCGAACAAGCTACAATAGGGTACATAAGCAGCCTACGAAAGGTCAATACAAAAAAAACCACAACCATAATGCAGGCCACCCAACAAGTGGAGTACATGAGGCTAGGAGCAGCGGCAGGTCCAAAAGAAAGCCCAGGCAAACAGCAGCTCAACTTGCTCCAAGACGCCGCCGTGTAATGACATGGGGGAAAAAGGCCAAGCAAGCAGCGGAAGCCTAAGAGATGAACCGTCGTCGTACCACAGAGCATCAGAAATACCACAGCACATTCGGCTAGGAGCCCACAGCATATTCCATCCATTAGACACAACGACGCCGGATAGGACCTCTGTCCCTCCCCCATTAGCATCTTCCCCAAGATTCCCAGCACATCCACTAATTTAACTAATCAATGCATGTAAAGAGAATCCAGTACACACCCGAAGAGCCATTATAGCTGAGCCTGCATACCAAAAACCAGTAAAGAGGATTTAAAAACAAATGAGCTCAGGTGGATATATCCTATACAGGACTCGATACATAGAGGTCTTGATTTTAGCCATAATATCCATCCTGGTAACCAAAGCTCAGTCCATTTGAATCAGGTTTCGGCAATTCCAGATAGTATAAATAGTAGTCATGAGAGTTAGGCGGACTGCTTTACTTTTTATGAGGGCACCTGGATAATCCTTCCGGATCCATTTCAAAGCGCTAGACAACGTAGTCATGGACCGAGTGACACCCAACCAGCTGCAGATGGAACGCCAAATTAGACTAGTAATAGGGCAAGCAAAAAGTAGGTGTTTGATAGTCTCCTCAACTGACCTACAAAACCCACAAAATCTATCAATCTTAAGAAAATGCAAATTATCCTTTGTTGGTAAGCGGCTCCGGGCACTAAGCCAAACAATGACAGAGAACTTTGGTGGGATGTATTTCTTCCAAATAAAAGCCATCCATGGCTTGCGGGAAGGAGCCACCCGAAGTAGATCATAGAGTTTTTGAGAGGAGGGCCGATCTTGTATACAAGCCTTATGCACACCATTAATAGCTTCAGCTATACCTCCACATCTAGCCACCAACATATCTCAGATAGACGCCAGTTTTTTTAGCAATTGCGAGTCCCAGCTATGGGGCTGCCATTCCCAAATGGATTTCCCACGAAGATACTCTTTATGAACCCAACGGACCCACATCGAATTAGCTTTAGCATGAATATTCCATAAGACTTTAGCCAAAAGCGCATTATTCCATATCTTGCCATTTTTCAAACCCAAACCTCCCTCCTCCTTAGGTGAACAAACCGTATCCCAAGCCACCCGAAAATGATTGCCTCCCCAAAAGAAGAGGCGACAAATAGTCGCAATCTGGTCCATGATAGTGAGGGGGAGGGTAAAGGCTTGTAGCCGAAAGGCAAGAACTCCCTGGATGACGGAATTGATCAGCTCACTACGTCCCGCATAAGAAAGGGAGTGCCCTTCCACACCGTAAGATAGCCTTCAACCTTATCAAGAAGCACCGAGAATTGAGCCACCGACACTTTCATAGAGGCGAGGGGGACGCCAAGATAGCGAACAGGAAAATCCCCCAAAGGGTACTCCACAATCTGTCTAAGACATTCTTTTTCATACCCATGAACACCCACAATATAAATGGAAGACTTCGCGATACTCATTTTCAAACCGGCCACACACTCTAGGTCATGCAAAGCTTCAGCAAGGATACATAACGAAGAACGGTCAGCCCGACTAAAAAGCATCAAATCATCCGCAAAAGCAAAGTGGGAGAGCCTTAATTTGTGACACTTCGGATGGAAGTGGAACTGGGGAGAAGCCGTCTTGGATTTCAACAACCGAGAAAGGTACTCCAAGCCAAAGAGGAAAAGCGTAGGTGACATTGGATCGCCTTGGCGCAAGCCCCGACGACCATCAAATTTTCCATACATGGAACCATTGAGTGAGATAGAATAGGACGTCGTTGTGACACACTCCATAACTCATCCGATGAAACGAGTTGGGAAACCAAGGCCCCCCATCATATGCTCCAGGAACTGCCAATCAAGAGTATCATAAGCCTTGGTAATATCCACCTTTAGCAAACATCGGGGAGAGATCCGCTTTCTTGTATACCCCCGGACCAGTTCCTGGGCTAGAAACACATTATTAAACATGTTACGCCCAGGAATAAACGCTGCTTGGGCGGGGTCAATGATTGGCCCCACAACCTGCCTCATACGCTCATTTAAGATTTTAGTAATGATCTTATAAACAACATTCAGGCATGCATAGGCCGAAACTCCGTAACACCTGTAGCATTGGGAGACTTCGGAATAAGGGTGAGAACAGCATGGTTGAGCTACTTTAGAAGTTTACCCGAGAGAAAGAATTCCTGGACAGCCCTTATAACATCACCTCCCACCGTGGGCCATTGTTTTTTCAAAAAGGCCGAAGAGAAGCCATCCGGCCCCGGGGCTTTGGTATCTCCAATGTCGAACAAAGCCCGTTTAATTTCTGCCTCACTAACCGAGGAGGTGAGAAAATGCCGTGCATGTTCATCCAAAAGGGGCCCCATCCGAGCAATGTTCTCATCAAGATGCACTAGAGGAGCAGCCGACCCAAGGAGCCCTTGATAGTAATCAACAAAACATTGGCCCACTTCGGAAAGAGAGGTGGTGGAAGAGCCATCCTCCTTAACGAGGTGGGTAATAGCATTTTGCTTGCTCCGCTTTTTGGCAATAGCGTGAAAGTATTTAGTGTTTCTATCAGCCTCCATAAGGTGGGTACATTTCGCTTTTTGCTGATAAAAAAGACGTTCAGCCTCTAAAAAGAAACCCGCAGCCTTCCGACACCGAAGCATATCCTGATTTAATGCTACATTATCTAGTTGAGAGAGGGCCAACTCATAAGCATGCTGATAGTCATCTTGGGCAAGCCGAGCTTTATCAGAGATGTTCACAAAGCCTTGCAAATTAAGTGCCCTCAAGGAAACTTTCAGCCCTTGTAACTTCTTATATAAAATAAACTGATCATAGCCCAAAAAAGGTCTACACCAGGCATTTTCCAGCACCGAAGGGAATAACGGGTGTGTCATCCACATATTAAAAAATTTAAAGAATTTCCGGCCCACGTACTCCATACGCCTAAAGGAAACCACATAAGGGTAGTGGTCCGAATCCGGACGCATGGACAGAAAGTGGGCTGAACAATGAAACTCAGTAACACTCCATGCTTGATTAAAGAGGACTCGGTCAAGTTTGGCCCATAACATGTTCTTATTCCAGGTAAAAAATTCCCCTTGGCTAGGAACATCTTCAAGGCCAAGAGAGATGCGAAAATCCAGCAAGTCTTTCAAAAGATAACCCGAAGGAGGCAAGCATTCAAGGCGTTCGTGGGCCGAACAAATGCAGTTGAAATCACCAAGAATCAACCAGGGCTGATCTCAGTTATGCATGAGGAGGTGAAGCACCTGCCATAAAGCCCTCCGCTCCGTGACCCGGTAAAGCCCATAGACAATCGATGCAACGAAAGAGAATTGGGTGATCTTACAGTGGACCTCCACATGGATGAATTGGTCACCAATCGCTAGGATATTACAGTCATAAAAATTCGGATCCCAAAGGAGACACATGCGGCCATTGGGGTGATAATCAAAATTATGACAAAAATTCCAGCCATCAAAACGAAGCTTTATCATAAGCTAAAGACTGGATTCCGAGAGTTTAGTTTCAACCAAACCAACAAACCGGTAATTGTGGGACTTCAGAAGAGAAGCCACACTCTTTTGTCGCGGGGCAGAGTTGAGGCCCCGGACATTCCAACAAAACAACTTCATGGTTTCGGAAGAGGAGGGCGACCCCCTCCAGCCCCCTGCGGCTTTTGAGAAGTAATGCGAACAACATCCCGAGAGGAACCCTCACCAACACCCTGTTGTGCACTCGACTCCTTAGTGCCTAAACCACCAACCATCGTGCTTAACTGTTTGTCAGTAGGCTCCTGAATGCCCGAAGGAGATGAAGTCTTACTGTGCCCAATGGAGCTCCCACGCTGACTCAGAGTCCCCTGGTCCTCCTTCTGGGTCGGGGATGGAGCCAAACTTGTGGTGGGAGGTTCAACATGAATAACTGAAGGAAGAGCAATAGACAGATTTGCACAATCAACATGACCCAAAGGAGAGGCATGTGCAGGAAGCAGAGTTGTGGTTGTAACATCAGGTGGCGTCTCCACCACCGAGCTAGTACCCTTCTCCAATGTGCCATTATCCCCGACATTCCCCAAGGGAGGAGCCTTAACCTCAACAGTAGCCTTCCCATGCTTTCTCTTAGATTTCCCTTTACAGACAAAAGGCGAGTGCCCAAAAAGAGAACGATGGCAGCAATACGCCGGGTAGGTCTCGAAGTGGACCTTTTGTTGGAATGGAGCACCATAAGGAAGCTGTACTTCAAAACTAGTAACTGGAGGCTTAGAGACATCTAGTTCCACCAGCAGGCGTGCAAAACCCAGTCTCGATTTGTTAAGGGTGATTTGATCCGTACAGATGGGTTTCCCAACCCGGGAACCAAGTTTTGACAGCCCCCTTTCCGTCCATGCCTCCAAGGGTACATCTGGTAGTTGTATCCATACAGGGACATTCATGAATTCCCTATAGTTGAAGGTAAACCCCTAGGAGAGTTTTTTCAGCATGAGA
This sequence comes from Erythroxylum subrotundum, assembly GCA_027563845.1. NCBI lineage: Eukaryota > Viridiplantae > Streptophyta > Magnoliopsida > Malpighiales > Erythroxylaceae > Erythroxylum > Erythroxylum subrotundum. The sequence continues at coordinate 9,480 of JAOQMQ010003445.1, forward strand.
GTCTTCCCAAACATAACATAAGGCCCACCAGAAAGTACACACAATCGGTCATCCTCAGTAGCAAACTGAAAAATGAGCCAACCCTACTATGCAGAATCAACTTACATTTCACAGTCCAGGAAGCCATTAACTGTTCAAGAGCTTTCATCCCTGGAAACTGTCCTGTAAAGCACCCGACCAAACAGAAGCCCCATTCTTGCTCAATATCCAGCACATCGTCGGTAGCAAGGGTCACCTTGTCCTCCACTGGGAGACATTGTAGTTTCAGACCCCTAGTGAGGTCATGGTTGTTGCGGAATAAACTTGCAAGGGAAGGCTTGGATGGTTGCTCCCCATTCCTCTGTTGCGGCTTTTCAACAAACACCTGCTGGGCAGGGCGCACAGCTTCTGAAGTAGCGGAGTCACCGAGAGCAACAGAAGCCACCCTTTCATCTTCAGTCTCAATAGTTTGACTTGAATCCTTACTCCCCATATCAATCTTCACTTCATTTGGGGATGTTGCCTCATCCCCCAGCTGAAGGGAGTGCTCAGCAGTACACACGGGAGTTGTGTTCAGACATGTACCTGAAGGACTCACCTGTGTCAGACTTGGAGGGTGAAAACATGCGGCGGTGATATCAGTACCTTTAGGTTTCCGACGGACCATAGCTCCCCGTCGGCACCCTAATAAGATACCTCCTTTGGCAAGAGTATATAAACGCCCACGAGCCCCACTCTCCACGCTTGCTAAAAGGGGGGGGGAGGCAATGCCGCCTTGAAAGTCCCCCTCCTACCAGGCCCCTCGACAAGTCCTATGACCCGTTGGCGGAAGGACTACACCCAGGGCGCTGAGGGTCGCCGACCCTTTCACTCCCCAGTCGGACACCTTATCGCACTCACCAGCCAAAAATCACTGTCAGGTCATCACCAGAACCACTCCAGGCAAAAGTCACAAAGCCCAAAAGACAGTAGACGGACAGCAAGAAAAAGCATATGCCAACCAACAGCCAGTAAACCAGTAGATCCGAGCAGCATTGACAGAAACACAGCCAACAAGATGTTCGGCAAACCAGGAGGAGGAGTCACCTAGTGAGAGAAACTCTCCACCAAACACAGGTGCATAACTAGTTTCACAGTTCAACAATTTTCATGTAAACTTGCTTTTTCCTGGAAATGCAACAGAAGTGAAACTCTTTCAGACAATAGTCATTAATACATATCAAATATCATTTTGCACCATTAGTGAAAACATGTGAAAAATCAGTTTGCACCATCTGCGAAATCGATTATTTAAAAAATTACAAAAATTAATTTGCACCATTTGTGAAATTATATGTATTATGGTTGAAAAAATTCAGAACATCACATATGACGGTAGAGGTGATGATGATGGTTAAGGTGGTGTTGCGGTAGATGCTAGGTTTGAAAGATGGAGAAAGAGAAAATGGCAGAAACTTCGAGAATCTGGCTTAAGTGACGTTTAATAAAAATTCAAACAACTACGACCACGCTTACCATATTATACTTAATATACTTAATTCCATC
>JAOQMQ010003759.1:0-10984 GCA_027563845.1 Erythroxylum subrotundum
ATTAACACAGCATGGCACGTAATTCCTTTATAGACCTTGGAGGCTCCAAGTCCTTCTCTTGCAGGGCATTTCCAAGAAATTGCTGCATTCGGGATGCAAAGATATCATCCAAAATCTGCACAACGTAGTATAAGTAAGAAGGCTTATAAGGATAATCAACATTTGGTCGAATATTATTAACCGGTGGTGATGAGAAGCACCTCGTTTTGGAGTATCGATTAAGAATCGTTCATAAATCTAACGCTGTGAAAGAAGAGCAAATATACCAAAAACAAACCTAAGCTCTAAAGATGGTAAGAAAAAGACAGAGCAATAGTGACGTGACAGAGAAACCGCAATCTGATGTTGGACAACTACAATCGAATTTTGGACAGCAGTGATATCGTTGTTGGACAGCAATAGTTGTTGGACATTAATGATGTTGCTTTGGTTGCAGTGTGTTTGATAGAATGACTCGATTATGTAGGCTAGAAATAAAGACCTAGCTCTAATTGCATGATAATTGAAATAGAGCTTAATGAATTCCATTACTTGTATTGATATGTACAGCTGTATTTATGTACAAGGCTGATGTCTAAACAAGACAAGTGAATAAATCAAATAAATATAAAGATTTCTAAATATTTTCTTTAGCTATAAATATAATGGATTGATTGTTACGATCTTTGATCTTCTGGCGTGATTTTCTTAATTTATACAGTGTGATTCTGTGTGCGTATTAACATAAACTTTTCAGTAACAAAAGGGTTGATGTTCCGAACAACAGTGTAGGAAAAGCTATTTCCGAATTGGTTAGGGAAATGTAGACTCACTATCCTTTTCTTTTATGAGTCAGCCTATTGCTCACCAAGCCCCAAAAAACTTCAATGATTAAGATGACAAGCATAGTAGATTTAGAGGAACTTACTGAAACTGCAATCCGAGAGCCTTTATATGAAGATCTATTCTCTCTCCTGTCTAGGTCTAGCAAAAAGTTGAGTACTTCCTGGTTTAAGGAAAATAACAAAATCATGAGTTGGAGAGATCTTCAGAACCCATAACTGTCTGAAAAACATCAACGCAAAAATGGCTACCAGTCCCATGCGATCCCAGAAACCTCGGCAAATGGTTATGAACAACTGTTGTTCAACAACCGTTTGCAGATGATCTATTGTCTTAATCAATAGATCCTCCAAAGGCCGCATACTTCTTCTTACATCTGATTCAACCACAGGTTCCTTTGAATCTTGGATGATCTTCTTCAGTTTTGATGCACTCTGTAACTTTATATAAATAGATAAACAAAAGTCCGTCAACATATCTGAATAGTAACCATCTCAAAATCTATGTATCTGCAAAGAAATATGCAATTAAAAAATCTAAAAGAATTCAGATGCACCCTCTTATGCTAACATTTGTCCACAAAATAGATAAAGACCAAATGTTCTCAGCTAAAAAAGTTCACGCTATTTGTTGAATCCAGAAATGGTAGACTGAAATTTTGTGAAAGGCATATCGGAAATTGTAATCGGACAGGCTTCCTACAGGACATCATATGCATCTAGAAACAGAAGCCCTTCAGCTAGCCTAGAAGAGAGTAGAAGCAAGAATGCGTTGATGCAAGTAACCACAACTCAAGGACCCTTCATGAACCACGGTAAGGTCCTCGCATGCATTCTCAAACAATGGCAAAACTTGGAGCTGGTGAATCTTATAGCTCCTTTGTACTCTTCAGTATTAAGACTCTCAAACCTACTAGCTCAAGACAGTGGTTCATTAACCACCCAATATTGTCCATACTGTTGGCATGACAATTTGTACGCGCGCATAACTTCATTCTACTTGTCATCAACTCACCTGCCTTAGTTACAGTAACATATGTTTCGTAACAAACAACTTGAAAAAGCAATATTACTTACATTCTCTACAAGCAACTCCACAATGGCTTGCCAGTTACTTTTGAATTTGGATCTCAACATCACTGTAATTTCACTGAGACATTCCCCGGCGACAGCATTTACTCTCTTGGGGATAAAACAACTCCACGACTTCAACCGTTTTTCAATCGTAGGCCCCAGCACATCCAGCATCCATTTCATAGAATTAAGAAGGATCCCTAGCTGAAATACAAGAATGAACATCAGAAAACTGAAAATGCCGTGTTTGAATGATGCACATATTTATTGATAAATGTTTACCTGATCAGGCACAAAAAAAATCTCGCCTGTTCTTTTAAAGAACGGAACATATTTAAGGCCAAAGGGCTTTTGCTTGAAGCTATCCTTCAATGGTGATAAGACATCAGCATATTGCTTGTCCAAAGCTTCAATAATTGCCTTCTCAACGTCTGCAAGAGCCTTAAGCATCCATATGGTTTGAGACATTCAATCAACCACATAAAACAAAACGAAAACGTCGCGTGGATCAGGGAAGAGATAAACATACATTTTCCAAGTCAACAATATACTCTGGCCAGTGACGAAGGATTCCCTCATATTCATTCAGTGTCACTTTCAACTGAGTATACATTTCCTCAACAAAAGGAGTTGTCGAATTTTGTGTTTTAACACCGTACCCCTTAACCTGAAACGTATAAATAGATGTTAAATCACCAGAACACGTGACATCAGAAGTAAAACTCACAAAACTATTTTATTTTAATATTATTCTGAAACTGATTTGTCCCTGGTTTGATGTTATAGCCGAACTCCATGGCCATGCCAGGTTGGCTCTAAAAAAAGACATAAACAATCATATTTGTTAATGATTTGTTAATAAAGTAATTCAAGGTGCAACACTTACGTTATCTGGTTTGCACATATTAAGCAAAGTACGACGCTTGTCCTCGATCCATTTAATGATGTATGAATGAAACAACTCTTTTGCATCACCAACCCCTTTTGCAGGTCTATAAAATGAAATATGATCAATACATTTCTGCAGGGTTATAAGATGAAGAAAATAAGACATCCAACTTACTTAATGTTCCAGGAATCAAGATCCCTTTGGAAATCTGCTGTGGCAACGACAAGTTCAGCGACAGGCATTGAGAGGGTTGAAGGAGGGCATGCAGTCAGAAATTTATCCAATCTATCAGAAAGTTCCATGCCATAAACCGGTGCACAAAGATTTGGAAGGTCTATGAAACTGCAAAGAGAAAGAATTCGTCAGTTTTCAAACGGTCAGAGAAAAAAATGTCATTTATCCAGCAATTAATGAATTCGTCAGTTTTTATGAGTTAAATAATAGATTCGATTTAAGAATCACGAATATGCATATCAACAGCTAGGGGTTTGGTTGGTAGAAGGGATTCAAATCTGGGCAGGCATAATCAATGAGCAACTTATGTGTATATTTATGCTTTGCCATGTAACAAAAAAATATGCATATTGAAGTGAAAAGCCACGCAATTTTTTGTTGTGCCTGAGCATAGGACAGCAAGAGTAGGGTGGAGGTAAATGATCAATGGTTTTTACCTAGGAAGTAGGTTCTGATTGTGGATCTGTATATCAGTGTAAATCTCGTTTTTGATATTCAAGATTAGAGATTTCATTTTTTGATAAGCTGTTGAAAAGGCGACAGGATCTATCAGAGAGGCCTCATTATAATTTATAAGTTCATCAGTTTCAGCCAAGTGCCTTGTTGATCTCTCCCTTGCGGCGGCCTATAAAATAATTTTCCAAAAGCACCGAGTATGAGAAGCACGGAGGTGAAGGTGAAACAATAAACAACAAAAAGTTTTTATCGGTTTTTGTACCTGAAAATATCTTGAAAAAGTCAATTGAGCCTCGGGGCTTAATATATCATGCAATAGAGTGTATAGCTTGACTGCAGGTGCCAAAGCCGGAGCAGCCAATCCGGTAGCTGGGCCGAAAACATCCATCATGTCAGATGGTGACAATTCATCCAGTGACTTATAGTTTTCAAAAACCAGGGCAAGAACCTGATGAATTTGATCTTCAACCTCTCCAAAGATGCGATTCTGGTTCAAGTTTCACAAAACAAGAGATTATTCTTCTTCTCCGACTATCATTAAAAAACGTATGTCAGCGTTAAAGACTGCAAACTAGAAAACTAGAGGTCTCTCTGTTTTAATCCAATTCGTCAATTGTTTTTTTTTTTTTTGAAATTTTAAGATACTTAAAATTACCAAGGATAACAACGTTAACAATATACAAAGAATAGCAAACCAATACAGGCAAGACAAAAAAAGAGAAAGGAGCCTTTCAGGCCACTGTCACCGAATAGCTACTATCACAGGAAAGCCAAGAGAAACCCAATCACAGATTAGCCTACATCAAGCCACCTCTAAATAGTCCAACGCCTTCTCATTGCCAAACCTAACTGATCCTGCATACAATGCCAGATTATGACCTCCCTGATCAAGTTAATAATGCAGTCCGCTAACTCATATTTGTTCCGTTCGGTTTGCTTGTAAAGCCGCCTATTTCTCTCCCGCCATATATGATAGAGAACCATCTGAAAAGAGGTCCTAAGAATGAAACAATCCTGCCCCTGTGTATGTTAAGTCTATGGAGCATACAAACATCATTGAAAGATTGAAAAATGTTCGTAGTAAAGAAGTCTGGAGCTGAGTAATTGTTGGAGTCTTAGAAGTCAAGAAGAGCAATTCTGACAGTTAGAGTTAGTTTTTTTGTTAAAGTCTGTTAATGTTTGTTGACAACATTGTATAAATACATTTAGAAGAAATCAAATGATATAATCTCAATTCATTCTTCTTAGTTCATCTTCTACAAGTTTATTATTTTCTAGACATCATCAAAAAGCTAAAAGTAGTTTTAAAGCATTTCTTAGAGGATCTCAAGGGATCTGTGAAGCATATTTTGGAAGCTTCATCTGAACAAGAAACTGGTGTAACCTCGAAGGAGTTTAGACACCAAGATGGAGGGAGTTCCAAGCATGCAAGCACTATTCTTTGATGGAGAAACCTATCAAATTTGGGCTATGAAAATGCAGACGTACCTGGAAGGCCTGGACTTGTGGGAGCCAGTTAAGCAAGATTACCAGGTTGAACCTTTGGCAGATAATGCAACCATCAACCAGATGAAGTTCCAAAGGGAAAGACTCACCGAAAAAGCAAGGGCTAAATCTTGCCTTTATTCTGCTGTAAGTCCTTCTCTATTTACCATAATTATGCATTTAAAATCTGCAAAAGAAATATGGGAATACTTGAAAGCTGAGTACGAAGGTGAAGAGAGGGTGCAAAGCAAGAAAGTTATCAACATGATGAGAGTTTGATAAACTCCAAATGACAGAAGAAGAATATGTCAATGTTTATGCTGGAAAGTTGCAGGATCTTGCAGATAGGATTAGACTTCTTGGAAGCAGATTTGAAGATGAGAAGATTGTCCAGAAGATGCTAATATCCCTACCTAAAAAATTCGAAGCAATTATCATATCTTTGGAAAATACTAGAGATATGAAAGACTGGAAGTTGTCAGAATTGCTGAGTTTCCTACAAGTCTAACAGCAAAGGAGAGCATTAAGACTAGGGGAAGCAACAGAAGGTGCCCTCACGGCAAGTTAGAAAACTAGTGGCGAGGGGAAGAAGAAGTTCTGGACTATGGGTGGCTTAGATAGCAAGAAACAAGAAAAGCAAGAACCTACAGTATCTTTAGCTCAGTCCTAAAAGGAACCTGCAAACACTATGGTAAGACAAACCATCTCCATTATAAATGCTGGAGAAGGCCTGATGTTAAGTGTTGAAAATGTAAGAAGCTTGGACATATTAACAAGTTCTGCAGAAGCAAGGAGAAGGTACTCTGGAGAAGCCCACATTGCTGCCAAGAAAGATGAGGATCAATTGTTTGTGGCTTCCTATCACAACACCTGCATTTCTGCAGATAGTTGGTTTGTAGATAATGGATGCTCCAATCACATGACAAGTAATCTGAGTATCTTTAAAAGCCTAGACAAGAAGAACACCTGTAGAGTCAAAATTGGCAATGGTCACTTGATTTCTGCTAAGGTTAGAGGAGCTGTTGTCATTGAGAGTATGAATTGAAGATGTTCTCTATGTTCCAGAACTTGAGTAGAACCTCCTCAGTATGTCACAATTGATTGAAAAAGGGTATTCAGACCTTTTTTAAGATGGTTTCTACACAATCTCAGCTTCAAATGGTAGAATTTTGTTCAAGACAATGGCTAAGGACAAAAGCTATATACTGAACCTTAACAGCATCAAGTAGCACTCAATGCAAGTGTTAAAGATGCAAGTCTCTGGCATAAGAGGCTTGGCCATCCTCATTGGAAGGGTCTTAAAAGTTGAGTGAATCATATCTTATGCAAGGAGTTCCAATCTTTAAGGAAACTCTGCAGGTGTGTACCACCTGCATACAAAGGAAGAAGGTCAGAGAACCCTTTAAGGACAGCAAGTGGAGAGGATCTGAGCTACTTGAATTAATCCATACTGATGTGTGTGGACCTCTACTAGTTGAATCCCTAAATGGAAGCAAATTGTTTGTTACTTTCATTGATGACAAGTCTAGGTACTGCTGGATTTATTTCATGAAGTCCAAGGCTGAGGTACTAGAAATATTCGAGAGTTTCAAGCAAATGGTAGAAAATCAAAGTGGGAAGAGGATCAAGAAACTCAGAAGTGACAATGGATCTGAGCTCTGTAATCAGAAATTCAAGAAGATCTATCAAGACAGTGGCATTGTGCATCAATTGACAGTGCCTTACTCACCTCAACAGAATGGAGTGAGTGAGATGAAGAATAGAACTATTTTAGAGATGGTCAGATGTTTGCTCAAGGAAAAGTCACTACCTAAGTTTCTTTGGGTTGAGGCTGCAGCAACTGTTGTGTTTCTTCTCAATAGACTTGCCACTGAAGCCCTAGAGAAGAAGACAACATATGAAGTTTGGCACATAAGGAAACCAAACCTGAAAATTTTTAAAATCTTTGGCTTTCCATGTTTCACTTATGTTTCCCAATAGAAGAGGAGTAAATTGGACTCCAAGGCCACTGCAAGAGTCTTCATTAGATACTCAGAGGTAACTAAAGGATACATAATCCTAATTCCCAACAGGAAGAAAGTCAAGGTTAGCAGGGATGTGACTTTTCTAGAAAATGAGGTATGGGATTGGTCAAATTTAAAAGAAGACAGTACAGAGATAGAAAGAGTTCTGTTAAGAAGATTCAATCTTCCTCAAATTCCATCAGAAGAAGAGTCTGAAGATGAATCAGGACCAGTAATAGGAGGAGAGGAAGCTCATTCACACAGAAGTGAAGAGGAGTCTATATGAGAAAACCAATATGATGATGATCTTGAAGACCAGGCGGATCATATTCCAAAAAGAGATATTAGACTCCTTTCTGACATTTATCAAGTTTGCAATATTACTCTTTGTGAACCAGCAAGCTTCAGTGAAGTAAAAGAAAGCAAAGAACTAGACATAGGGACTAGTAGTGAAACCAGTTGACAAGAAGATTATCGGTGTAAAATGGGTTTACAAGACCAAATTAAATCCTGATGGTACTCTCAACAAGTTCAAGGCCAGGTTATTAGTTAAGGGGTATTCACAAGTAAGTGGAGTGGATTACTCTGAAACTTTTGCACCTTAGCAAGGTTGGAAACCATCAGGCTCATTCTGAACCTATCTGCCGAAAGAGATTGGCTTGTGCATCAATTAGACGTCAAGTCAACTTTTCTGAATGGAGTGTTAAAAGAGGAGATCTATGTAGAGTAGCCCGAGGGTTTTGTGGTAGTAGGAAAGGAGGAGAAGATCTACAGATTGAGGAAAGCCCTGTATGGGCTAAAACAAGCACTAATAGCTTGGTATGATAAGCTGGATACTTACTTGCAGGAGATTGGCTTCATCAGAAGTGAGAGTGAACTCACTTTCTATATGAGAAAGTAAGAGGACAGACTTATTTACATGTTTGTATATGTTGATGATTTGTTGCTGACTGGGAACAATGCTAAGGAGATTGAAGGTCTTAAGCTCAAATTGAAGGGTTTGTTTGACATGACAAATTTGGGCTTAATGACATAATTTTTAGGAATGGAAATCTATCAAGCTTAGAAAGGGATTTCTATTTGCCAAAGAAAGTACATCAAAGAGGTGCTTAAAAAATTTCATATGTTGGAATGTAAACTAGCAAGTTCACCAATGAACTGTAAAGAAAAGTTGTAGAAGACAGATGGAAGTAATACTACAGATGAAGGTAGATTCAGAAGTCTCATTGGTAGCTTAATGTACATAACCTCTACAAGAACAGATATCCAATTTCTAGTAAACATGCTCTCAAGGGTCATGGTTGCACCAACTGAACTTCATATGACATCAGCTAAGAGAGTCCTAAGATATCTCAAAGGAATCTACAGTTTCAATCTCAAGTATGGCATAATAGGAAGCATGAAGTTGAGAGGTTATTCGGACATTGATTGGGGAGAATCTTCTAATGATATGAAGAGCACTTCTAGTTATTGTTTCAGCTTGGGATCAGGGTGTTTCTCATGGGGATCGAAGAAGCAGAGTGTGGTAGCTCAATCTACAGCTGAAGCAGAGCTTATTGTAGCTACTACTATTGTGAATCAATCTATTTGGCTCAGGAAAATGATGGAAGAGCTGTATATTTCACTGGAGAAGAGTACAGAAGTATTGATAGATAATAAGGCTGCATTGGCGAATTCACTAAACCCAGTATTTCATGGGACAACAAAACACTCCAAGTTGAAGTGTTGTTTTCTGCGAGACATATAGCAAGGAGGAGAAGTTCAATTAGTATAATGGAAAACAGAGAATAAGTTGCTGACCTATTCATTAAAGCATTACAAGGAAGGAGGTTTGAGTATCTGTGAAATAAGGTTGGATTGTCTCAAGAATTCTAAGATAGGAGGAGAATGTTGGAGTTTTAGAAAAATCAAGAAGAGTAGTTATAATAGTTAGAGTTAGTTTTTCTGTTAAAGACTGTTAATGTTTGTTGACAACATTATATAAATACATTTAGAAAAGATCAAATGACATAATCTCAATTCATTCTTCTTAGTTCATCCTCTACAAGTTTATTATTTTCTAGACATCATCAAAAAACTAAGGGTAATACCATAAATCTACAAGCAATTGTTATATGCAGTACCATACATCTATAAGAGGTTGCAATCATTAAGATTTTTTATGTCAGAATACTTTCTAGCTCTGTTTAAGAAATCCATTTAGAAGACAGATTATATGATCACTCCTAAATGATAAACATGCAAAACCTACCCATTGAATATCAAATAGGCATGGGTGCATTTGCGAACTTTTGGATCAAGAAAAATTAAACTTCATAATATACCTCTTGATGACTCAATACACTCTTCCTATTGTCCTTCATGACTACAGTAGGATGCAGTAAATCGTACACTAACTCAATACAATCTTTGGTGGGCGTGGCAACATCCATGACATATGAGAGATATCTGCAAGTAGCATGGAAAGGAAAAAAGGAAATCAGCTAGCAGTTTAAAGTTCCAAAAGGTGGAATGAGTTAACACATCACCATAGTGAAATTTTGACATAATCCTAATACCTGAGTTTGGTGTATGCATTAGACACTCCATAATATGACGCAAACTCAGTCACTAACCACTTCCAAGGGCCATCTAGGAATAGTTTTCTTTGCTGAAAATGTACCATTTTCATCGCGACTTCCAAAACAAAATCATAAGCAACAGTTTCAGTGGCACAACCTGTTATAACAATCGTTTTGGTTGTAGTTTAGTGACATAATAATTTAAAGACTTTATTTGTCTTGTAAATGTTTAAATGTATATAATAAAGTTCATAGAAAAACTATACATTGCAAATGAAATTATGAGATTGTAATTATAAGATTCATATAGCATTTATATATTATTCCTAAATTGTTACTAATGATTGTTATATTAAGACTGGACATTAATAGAACGTAAAAATACTAACACACGTTTTGCTTTGTCTTATAAAGGAAGAAGTAGATCCTATTGGCTAAAGTATGGAGATACTTAAACAAACAAGTGAGTGCTTGTTAGAAAACAAGTTCGAGAAACTTCACTGAATTAAATCGATGTGAGAAATTTATTTGGAACATTACTTGTATATCTATAGAAATTTTCATTGTGATAATTGCATAAGTGATCATTTGACTTTAAGTCTCCAAAGTTCTCTTATATAGAGATTGCTATATTTTGATACTACTTATGATTTATTTAATTATGAGTTGTTCAATCGACATTTATTGAAGATAATATGAACTATATAGAAGTAGTTGTGTGATCAAGATAAGATTCATCTCCTTAAAGTAATTAGGGATAATGTTTCATTGTTCTCGATTAGTATTGATTCGAAAATCTTGTGACAAAGGTAGGATGACGATCTGTAAATGGTTTACAAATGTTATTACTAATGACGGATAACTAATATGGTTTGATTCAAAAAAAGTAGACATTTCGTGCTTTGTCTAATCGAAATATTGTATAATGAAAGGATTAAATTATGCATGAAAGGTTAGTCAAAATCACTTTGATACTCTTAAATATTTGGGTGGTTATGATATATTGTTAAACATCATTCTTGATCTATGACTATAAATTATTTAATTAAATAGTTAAAGATAAATTAAATAAAATTTTAATTTATCTAATTTTAATTATGAATTATGATTATAATTATAATTTATAATCATTGCTCATATATTTAAAAAGTGGTGTCACTTATAATTGAAGAGCACCAAAAATTGCAATAAGTACATCAACAGAATCTATATGTCCGGGCAAGGATGGTACCTTGCACTTTCAGTTTTGGAGCAGCTTTCTCACTCACTAATTCCAGAGGTCGCTTTGCTAATAGCTCTGCTTCTGGTTGTAGTAAAATTTGCCGCACACTACAGTTTTGAAAGGAATGAAATAATCAGGAAACTAGATATCACTAAATGCAACAGAGGTTGAGCATAATATACATGCGACTTTTAACCGTACTCAAATACGAGAAAGAAAGCTTGAACATATCAGACTGG
>JAOQMQ010003792.1:0-10982 GCA_027563845.1 Erythroxylum subrotundum
TACATTATAATTAATTGTTATTATAAAATTACAAAATTAAAATTAAATTCTCTTGTTTGTAGGGAATAATTATGACAACATTATCATTGCTACGTGTTTTTAATAAATATATATAATTTAAGAATTTTAAAAAATACAACAACAACTTCTTTAAATTATCTTAAAATAAATATATAAAAATTAAAAAAATATATTAAATGACTGGGCCGACTGAGGTCCGACATCTGGGCCACGGGTTGGTTGGCTTCGGCCTGCCCACGTGCCACGAGCCATTTCATTCCGGCCTGCCCACAAATTTTTTTCGCTGGGCCAAGTCGGGCCATCAACGGCCCGAGCCCAGCCTAGCTCTTTGACACCCCTAATTAAGATTTGTAATAAAAACTAAAAATAAAAACATGTTTAGAAACTTTAATTGTCAATTAAAACATTGTTAACTGAATTTCTTGTCACGTGTTTAAATGGGATTTATTGGCCATTGAATTTTGTATCCAGTTTACAGAAAACAACAAATCAAAAACGCAGAAAAACACTTGAAATTGCATAAACACAAACTAGAAAATCATAAACTCAGAAATGCGAATCAGAAAGTCGGAAACACAGAAACGTAAACCAAAAAATCAAAAATGCATAAATGCAAACTAGAAAACTAGAAATATATAAACTCAAACCAAAAAACCAGAAATGCAAAAATGCAAACTAGAAAACCAAGAGAGAGAGAAGAGATGAATTAGGGACCTAAGAGAGAAGAGAAGAACAAAGAAGCAAGAGAGAGAGAAGAGATGAGTATGGGATGTAAGAGAGAAAGATGAGAGTTTTTATAAAGGAGGAAGTATAAACGAAAACAAAAACCTATTGTGAAAAATTAGAAAAACATCTAATTTATGTTTTTGTGAATATGTTGTAGTTTTTTTTAGAAACAACATATTGCAACAAAAACAATCAAACCTGTTTTAACATGATGTTTCCTTTTTTTATTAAAACCGCAATAAGTATCAAAAAAATAAAATAGAAACAAACACCCCCTTAATTTATAATTTTTTTCCCTCTTCGTATGGGTCATTTGAAAATAAACTTTTTATTAGTTAGAAGTAAGCTCGCATACTGTTGGATCTTCCTAAACTCCCACATATTAGCGAAATTTTTACTGGATATTGTTATTGTTGTTGTTGTTGAATAAAGACTAGATTTCAATAGCCTAAAACATTTTAAGGAATTGGAATTTGGATATATTAAGTCATTTGATCATTCAACAAATTTAAATTTTGGGACAATTAGAAATCGACTTCCTAACCCTTTTATTAGAAAATATTTTAAGAAGACTTCAATATTCCTGCAAACACTTCTAAAGAAACCTTATGAGAGGCATATATGTGATTATGTTTTACACACAAAAGACATTAATATTGTCTAGTTCTTTCCTAGGGGAAAAAAAAAAGGAAAAGTTGAGAGATGATTAAGAAAAAATGGTAAAATGATAAAGAATAGATTGTATTTTAAAGAAAATGACTATTGTCTTGCCACTAAATAATAAATAAAATTTAATTATTATTGTGATTTATGGTCCATTATGAATTGCAAATCATTAAATAATTAAATTTTTATTACGTAATGGCATTTGGCCATAAATCTTTTTGTTATTTTAAAATTAAACATTATTCAATTTTGTAATACTAATTAAAATTATAAATTATATTAACTGATATATAAAATTTTAATTTGTTATAAAAAATGATGATTTATGTCCATGTTAAGGTTTTCATATTGTAAAGACGTAAACAATAATGATTATGAATGAATTTAGCTTTGTTTTCACTCTTTTTATGATCTTTTCTTTTATGGCCTTGTGCTTTTGTAGCTCAAGGATTTTTATGTCTACTTTCACGCGATATAATATGGATTTCCCTATAATTGTCTCACTGATTCTTAATATTTGTTAATTATGATTATTTTCCATCATATTGTTAGAGGAACTTAATAAGTTCATTTCCTGATCTGATAATTCAAATTCTCAATATTGGTTTTACTAAAATTGTGTATTATGTTATTGATTTTTTAGTTGTCTATCTACTATAAATTAATTTTTTTTTAATATTTAGTTCCACTTCTTATTATTCTTGTCATTTCATTCTTTGATTTGGTTAGTAGTGAGAAAAGGAAGACTAATTTATGTAATAATCGAAGATTTAATAAAGAATATAGGAAAAATTTTGCCACTATGTTACCAATTACTGCAAGGCCTCAATTCTACAAGTTTGTGTTTTAGTTATACCGCAAGATTAGCTAAGAAAATTGAAGCTTATGGCATTTTCATAATGGTTGATGAGAAAACATTGCTCCACAATGTTAATAACCTTGTTTGTATAGCAAATCACTTGTTTCTTTATATTTTCTTATTACTAACTCTTTCTTTTAAGTTGTAACTCTCCTTCTTGTTTTTCCTTTCAACTTTCTCTCTTTTGAGCTCTCACTTTTTCCTCTTTTCTTTTTCATTATCTCTTTTTAGCTTTAATTGATCCTCGTAAACTTGCTTAAGTATTAATAGTTAAAGATAATAGGCTTATTATCCTTCATAAAGGTATTACCTATTCTTGAAGCCACCGTGTATTACTCCTCGATTATACTGACATAGCCTTCCTAACAATATGTGACTAGTTTGTATAGGTGCTACATCACACATGACTTCTTTTTTATATATCATAATAGAAAATGAAAACAATACATGTTTGTTTACCTTGATAATTCTACATTCATTAAGCTACTGAAGTTTATATGGTTTTGAATGTTGGAAAATCAATCGTGATTAAATCACAAGTGCAATGAAAAATAACTTTACTAATTTTCAATCAGATCTCTTCAATTGAATAACTTAACAAACACAAACCATAAATAAAAGTTGAAACATATCTAATTTGAATTCCTACAAAAATGTTCTTTTCAATATGTCAAATATAAGTTGCTCGTATGTTCAGTCTCTAACACTATCTATAGAACAAAGAAAAATAAATCAAAATAATTTTGAAAGGAAAAGACTTAAGTTCTAGCTCTTTAATATCTTTTTCTTGTTTATAAAAAAAAGACCTATAGTTTCTCTTCAATTAAAATTAAATTACTAATTATAATTAAAGTCTAACTCAAGTTATAGTTACAATTTAATTTTAATAAAATCAAATATTTCGTACTTGATCTTTAAATTTTTTTAAACTTCACAGTTAAGTCTAAATTAAATTAATGTTTCTCTTTTAAAATCTTCTTTATGTGTGACATATTAGGTTCTCAATATGTTGGAAATAACTATAAATTAGAATTAGAATTAGATAGATTAAAACTCCTTTTATCCTTAATTCTCTAATTAAACAATTTATAATCATAAATTAAGATTAACATATATTAACATGTTATGACCACTCAAATATTATGAATGTCAAAGTGATTTGACTTAATCCATCTATGTACGGTTTAACAAATTTAACAAATGTCCTAAAACATTCTTCTTTATTTGCTAATAATAAGAATCATGTGAATCTATTGAAATCATCAACAATGACAAAAGCATAAAATTTTCCACCCAAGTTGGCAGCCCTTGTTAGTCTAAACAGATCTGTATGTAGTAATTGTAAAAGTCTAGTGAAAGTTACTAACTTTTTTACTTCTAAATGAGCTTTTGGTTTGTTTACCCATTTGGCAATCACTACAAATCTTATCTTTCTCAAATTTGACCTTCGAGAGCCTATTTACAAGTTGTTTAGAGTTTAGGTTCGATTTAAGGTCTATGGTTGCATGTCCAAGTCTCCTATGCTAAATCTATGCATCTTCGCTAATAGAAATTAGACACTTCATATCTTGGTTAGAAATATCATCAAGATCAATTGTATATATACACACGATATTCCTTCAAGACATAATTTGTACCCTTTGTCATATAATTGAGTTGCACTCAAAAAATTATGCTTCAATCCATCCAATAAGAGTATACTATTATTATGTAGTCTTTCTTACCAATGTCAATTATCTTACCTTTGGCATTATCTCCAAAGATCACGAATCCTCCATCTTTATCTCTAAGAGTTGAGATGCATCATTGGTCATACGCCTTGAGCATCCACTATTCATGTACCATTTTTTCCTCTTCTTTTTAGAGACTTATAAAAACAATTCATTTAATGCGTTTTAGGTACCCAAATGAGCTTCGCTTTGTCGTTGTTAGTCTCCTTTTTCTTCTTAACTAACTTGCTTCAAAAAATTTTATGATCTTTGTTTTGAAAAACAAAATGTATTAATGTTTCTATATTTACCACAAAATTAGAAGATCATGTCATATGATTTGGTAGTAAAATGATGATTACTATAACTTTGATGCATGTTTGCATTCCTTGCTCTTCTATGCGCACATGAGTTACGAGAACTTCTTTTTTGTGCAATTGATTTGAATGCTTTCTTTGGATAGTGCAAAATACTAGAATAATTGTATGTATGAGACATGTCTCTCATTGTAGTGATGCTTATGTGGAGTGTGAACATGTGTCATATAGTTATGCTTGATGTAAGGTCTAGTATGATAAGTGTGTGATTGCATGTTATCATGTGCTTCGTATAAAAGTTATGCCTATTCTTTCCTTGAGAGTATTAAATTCTTAATCTAGGTTGTGAATGATACAGGAAAGCATGAGGTTTGCTCTTAATGAAAGTTCTAGTAGATGTCTTGCGTGTATGCTTAGATGTAACAGCTTCATATTCATTTGTCATTCTAAGCATTGATTCTTCACTATGTACATGGTTTACTTTGATAAAAATGGTTTTAGTGTTGGAAACATTAGGGTTTTAGTGTTGGAAACATTCTCATGACTATATCCAATTTCATGCCTATTATTGAAACTCTTTTGGGCTCCAAACATGTTTTCTAGTTTCTCATTTCCTTTAGTGAATTTAAACTAGAGGTTCTTAAAAGAATCAACTTCCTTTTTCAATTCATCATTTCATGCTTTAAAGTGTCTAACTCATGATTATCTACTATGGTTACACCTTTAGAAGTTTTGATGCTATATAGTTCACTTTTTATTTTTTTTTTCATTTTCACTCATACATGTAGTTGGATTCTTTTGAGCTTCTTGGAGTTTAAAAGATGACTTTTTCTTTTTCATACTCATGATTTGAAGACTTTTTCCATTAAACATATGTGAGCTACATGTTCTTCCTAATGTTAGCTTTTGAAGTCGTTTGTATCATCCCAAGTTAAGGCCTTGAGTGCCTTCTTATTACCTTTGTCCTACTTCTCCTTCTATCATTTTTTTTCATATTTGTCACTTTCCTTAAAAAGAGGACATGGAAACTTCATATGTCAAAGTTTCCTACATTCAAAGCAAATAATATTATTTGATTTACATTTTGAGTCCATCTTACCACTTTTGTAGTAGAGTTCTTTTTTAAAAAAATTTCTTGAGTTTTCTCGTGATTAGAGCAATATCTTCTTTATTACTTCCACTAGATGATGCATCTTCCTCATCTCTTGATTCTTTTTTTAGACTTTGAATGCTAAATTATTGTTCCTTGGAAGTGTTTTTTCTTTGGTCTCTTTAAATCTCATTTCGTATTTAAAAAGAGATCCAATAAACTCCTCTAATGGTAGAGTTGTAAGGTTCTTAGTTTCTTGTATAACTACCATTTTAGCTTCCTATGCTTTCGGTAATGACCTAAGTAACTTTCTCACCATTTCAACAGTAATGTAGGTTTTACCTAGACCTTTGAGCACATTGACAATATCAATAAATCTAGTATATATGTAAAAGATGCTTTCATCATGTTTCATTTAGAACACTTCATATTAATGAATCAACATGCTAACCTTGGTTTCCTTAACTTGATTTGTTCCTTCATATGTAATTTCTAGTGTATGCCAAATTTCGTGAGTTGTTTTACTTATAGATACTCTATTGAATTCATTTCTTCCTAGTGCCCAAAAGAAGATATGGAAAACTTTATTATTTAAGAAGATTAATCTTTTGTCTTGGGGATCCCATTCTTTTTTCAACTTAGGAATTTTTTACCATCTATAACTTTAGTGGGACATACGGACCACTTAAACCATTTTCATATAAATCGACATATTCAACCATTAAGAATAAATTCATTCTTGTTTTCCAATAAAGTTATTCATTTCTGTCAAAGAAAGGGATTATGCTAATATTTTGACCACCTTGGTTAAAGGATGATGAAGATATTCCCTAAGTATTCCATTATGATCTCTTCTATAGGATTTCGTGGAAAAATTTATCCTATAAACTTAGTCTGATACCACTTGTTATTCTTTAACAGCACCCAAAAGGGAGGAGGGGTGAATTGCGTGAAATCAAGATTTTGACTTATGTTTAATACTTCTAAGAAAAGTGTCACAAATTATCACAAAAAAAAATAAAGACAAATAAATTAAATCATAAGAGAAAGATTAAGGGAAGGGAAATGCAGACCAATTTATAGTGGTTTGATAAACAATCGTTGTCTACGTCCACTCCCAAGATTCGTCTTAGAATTTCACTATAAATCTTATTTTAAGGGGAAGAATACCCTTTGTATGATCTTTTATTTTGGCAAAGAGTAACCCCAAATGACATTTGATAACCCCCCATACAATAATCTCAAATCCAAGAACCAACCTATAACTAAAAAATTGCTCACTTTGATGTTATGAAAATAACAGAAGGCTCACTTACTTAAAATGAGACAACAAATGCTCAATGATTGAAAAATACTTAGAAATGTGTGTATAAAACACTTGAAAGCTTCTTTTTGCTAAAAATAATGAGAAAATACCAATTTATAGTGTCTTAGGACACAAAATAGTCTTTGGGGCCAAAAACTAGCTATTATAATTACTATATTTGATGTATTTGTCAACTAGTGCAGCATACTGGTCGAGAGTTTATAGCAATACTGGTTGATCGAACTCTATTCATTAAAGATCTAAATTCACAAGTCGTTAAAACATTGGTTGGCCAACATGACACATTAATAGAGCAACACATCAACCAGTGTTGCTATAAAGTCTCGATACATCAAATTTAACAACTTAACCTTATATTGATCAACCACTAACCCATATATGTCGACTAATCACTCTATAAACATGATTTTAACAACTTCATATACTCAAAAACAATTTCTTTAATCCAATTATGATTAAAACACTTCTCAAAATATTTCCCAAATACTATTTGAAAATTTTGAGGTTTTATATTAAAATCAAAAACTTCAGTGTCTCTTGATAAATGTGGAGACTTATGAACAAAAAAAATGAAATGTTTATGCATGATAAGCCTCTTAGATTATTAAAGTAAATCAAGATGAGCTTACAATAAGTAATACATTAAAGAATCTCCATCTATCTTGATCTATTGCTTGACTTGATCCTTATCTTGTAGATTGTAAAATAGTGCCTTATTATCATATTCCTTCTTGTCAACAAATCTAAAAGAACTCATCAGAAGTATTTATATTTTGTTATCATCGAAGCTTTGATTAGAACCTCCCTTGGTTCAACATTAAGTTTCATAGAGACACAAAATAAGGGATATGCAATTGAGATTTCAAAAGCTATAAAGCAAAGGAAAGGCATTATAAAGACAACCGAAAACATAATTAAACCCTAATTTTCTTTTGACCAATTTCTATAGACATAATATAGGTATAGGGCATGTGATGGGTTTTTTAAAACATAAGCAATTTCTAAAAACTTTATAGTAAAGGAAAATATGCATTGTATTTTCCAAAAAACTTTATGACAAGTGAGATGTATGTTTGAATTTCAATAAACAAAAAAAATCCTAAATTAATTATAACTTATTCAATAGTAGGGAAATCTATACAACAAGTTTTTAAGCCTTAAACTTATTAAATCAATGACAATCAAACAACTTTAATCAAGTTAAACAATTAAAGGAAGCTCTGATATCACTTTTTAGAAATCAATGATGATCGAATCATAGGCATAACAAAAAATAATTTGTAGAATTTCTTAAGTTGATATCTTTAATTGAATAACTTGAAAAACGAAAATTATAAATAAAAGTTGAAATATACTTGATTTAGGATCCTACAAAAAATTTTCTTCTCTAGTCAATCACAAATTTTTCACATGTTCAACCTTTTAATGGTATTTAGAAAGTAAAAAAGACACTCAAAATAATTTTGAGAGAAAGATAGAAGTGCTAGTTCTCTGATGTCTTTTTTTTTCTATTTATAGAAAAAGACTTTAGAGTTTCTATCAAATTAAAATTAACTACTAATTATCATTAAAATCTATCTCTAATTATAATTATGATTTAATTTTAATAAAATAAAAAATCTCATATCTGGTCCTCGAAGTTTCTTGAACTTCACAATTAAGTCAAATTTAATTTAAACTAATTTTTTTGTTTTGAACATCTTTTTATGTGTAACTCAAAAAAATTATAATTTATCTTTAAATTTTCAATTAAACAATTTATAATTATAAATTAAGATTTAAATCTAGTAATATTCATGACTTCTAAAATATTAAGAATGTCAAAGTAGTTTCATTTAACCTATAAATGCATGGTTATATATATAATTTAATCCTTTTGGTATCTAATGATCTAATTATATACGGTTATACTATATAATTTAATCCTTTTAGTATATAATAATCTAATTAGATATAGAGTATGAAATTAGTATCTACTATATTTAAGTTCAATCATGTTCGTTTTTATAAATTAGTAATTGATTTATAATTGATATTTAAAAATAACCTTTTAAATGTTAATTTATTCTGGCTAAAAAGTTTCCTTAAATTACCACTAATAAAAAAATAGTGAAACATTTTCCCTAATTTCTTTAGGATAATATAAATTCTTTGTTGACTTAATCAACTATCTCCACATAGTACCTACTATATTCAAGAACTACAAATTGAGCTACCCTAAATAGAATAGGTCATAAGTAGCATCAAAGCATAGTAACTCTTATATAAGATATCCTAATAATCTTAAGTCTAAAGATTAATTATACATCCATAATAATAAGGAAATCCACATAAACACAAGTAATATTTCATTCGAGATCCTTATAATCATGCCAGTTTAATGAACTTATTCTCCAATAAGTACCCACACAATAAGTACCCACACATTTGATTAAGTATCTCGATACTTTAATATATAAGATCGACTACTTTCTTCATAAGAAGAAAACACTATGTGTACTAGTCTTCCTGCTTTATTTATGTAACACCCCTTATACGGAACCTACAACTACCCACACACATGACACCTAAATTCTTATACATACATTCATGGCTACAATTCCATTCAATGTTGTACATATACATATTACAAAATTTCATACCATTTAACATTATATATTAGTTAAGGAGAAAGTTTGCAGAGAATTGTATTTCTGAACCGTGCTTTACAATAACAGCTTTACATATATATATATATATATATATATATATATATATAGGAAATATAAGATTCCTACAACTGTCCCTATAATCTTGCTTATAATAAATACAAATATTCCTATAATCTGTGCAAATCACTAAAATTCAGGACAATGATTTAGGCCTAAATCACATTAAAATTATCATTTAAAAGTAGTATTACATCAATACATTTATATGGTAATCCAAAAGAGATATTACATGCAACTTAAATTCTTAATTACAAACTGTTGAGAAACTATAATTTCCTTCATTACATATACAACCATTCTTTAATCAAAAGACACGTCCAAAGGTACTCTTACTTCTAACGGTTAGCCTTGGTCCCTATAGATGATCCCTGTGCCTTACTCCTATTACTTAGACGTACATGGATTAACACCCGTGCTAAGCTTGAAAGCTTAGTGGGGAAACACTTAGTTTGGATGATTACTCACAACAATCATCTGCCAAGCACACACACATTCATAAATATCATAAACTTATGTAAACAATGATGACATAATTAAGCAAAGTACATAATGCAAATATGCTTCAATATATTATCCATATGCCGTAAATTCACATTTATAAGCCAAATATTGATTTCAAAAGCTCATCAATACAAATTATTCATGTTGTCATGTTGTATCTCTTATTTATAATTGTTTAATTTCCTTTCTGTGTTAGGTATGTACATTATTGTGGGTGTAGATAACGGAAGCTATGGATATGTGAAGATATCAAACTGTGGATACCCAAAGGCAGCGAACTAGGTATCTAACTGTAGATACGCAGAGGTATCGAACTATGGGTACATTATGGCTCGAGATGAAGACACTAGTGGTGTCAAATTATAACAGTTGCCCTTTAACCTTATAGGCATACATATATATCCATCACCAAGACAACGAAGCAGGCACTATAACATTTCATTTAATTATTTGCCAATTTCATAATTAATATATTGACAAATCACATGATATTCATGTGAAAACATAAAATCTGTTTTGAAGTTCATACATGCAAGTCATAAATTCTGACCATTAGGATAGTATTCAAATCACAAGTACTCGTATAAAGTATTTTGTATATGTTTTGTTCAGTTGTGTTTCTTGAGGTACATTCACATAATTCTAGTATATAAATTCATATACTTCATTTAAATATAAAACATGCTAAATTATACTTAATTATCTTCACAAAATTAGTATGTGAACTTGTATAGTCATACTACACATATTTAAGCAATAAATATGCATATAAATCATCTATATACATGTAAATTTTCTTTATCATGCATTATGTTTAATCTTAAACTCCAATGTTTAGTCACTCAATTCACATATGGTAAGTCACATTTCATTTATTTCTAGATGTATGAAAAGTTCCATAAACATTAAAAAAAGGTTCCGATATGAGTCAGCTAAAAAAATACGGAAGCAAAAACTCAAAATAGTGCAATTTGGGCTATGTTGGCCCCCGAAACTTTTCCTGATGAATTAAGCATGATTTAAATGAATTATGAGGTTTGATGGATTGATTTTTG
>JAOQMQ010003812.1:0-10980 GCA_027563845.1 Erythroxylum subrotundum
TTCTATTCCTCATCTTTTCTATTCCAAAGAATAACTATTCTATTCCTTATCTATTCCATTCCGTGAACCAAACAGGCCGTAAGGGGTTTTCCATGTTAAATCTTGTGTGTCGCTTTTTTATCTCAATTTTTTTGTTGGTTTGTTTACTCTATCCGGGTGGAGTTTATCTCCTATCAGTGGTATCAAAGCCCAAGGGTTGCTCAATGGTTGCAGCATAGTCTAATCTTCGACATCAAAAAACAAGTTTTTCTTTAGTGTTCTTGGTTCTATTCTCTGGTACATGTTGTCTTTTTTTGTGCATTTTTCGCTGGTATTTGAGGTAATTAAGTGCACCATTTGTGACCCCTTCAACCTTTCCTGGTGTACTATAGTCTTATTACATACTAAGTGGAGGTAACTCAAGGCGGTTTTCATTTTTCACATAAGAGAGTGGGAGTCAATTCTTGTGATAGAAGCAATGTCGATCAAATTCGATATTACAAAGTTTGACGAGACAAAGTTCTCGTTATAGAAATTGAAGATAAAGGCAATATTAATACAAGATAAGTACCTTGGCCATGTTAGATTTACATCTTGGTCTATCGAATGATATCTTGCAAGGTGTAGAGGAAAAGAAAACAGCCAAGGAGATATGGGATCATCTCACAAAGTTATATGAAACTAAGTCTCTTCACAACAAATTTTTTTGAAGAGGAGATTCTACACACTCCTAATGTCTGAATTTATTTCAATAATAGAGCATATCAATACTCTGACCTCTCTATGCTCTCAACTTTCAAAGCTGGAACATAATGTAAATTCAATTGAACGTATGAAGATTCTACTTCAAAGTTTTCTAAATTCATATGACTAACTCATCATTAATTTAACCAATAATATCCTTACAAATACTTTGGTATGTGATGATGTTGCTGCTTCAGTTCTTAAAGAAAAAAGTAGACGCATCAACAAGGAAGAAAGGCTGACAAGTTACAATCAAGTGGAAGCCTTATCGATGACGAGAGAATGGCCAATGGAGCTTGATTCCACTGGGAGTCACAAACAAAAAAGGTCGAAATCCAAAAGTAAGAAAAATATCAAGTGTTACAACTGTGGTAAGAGAGGACACTTTAAATGTGAATATCTACTTCAAAGTTTTCCAAATTCATATAACCAACTCATCATTAATTTAACTAATAATATCCTTACGGATACTTTGGTATTTGATGATTATGTTTCTTTGGTTCTTGAAGAAGAAAGCAGATGCATCAACAAGGAAGAAAGGCTGATAAGTTGCAATCAAGTGGAAGCCTTATCGATGACGAGAGGATGGTCAATGGAGCTTGATTCCACTGGGAGTCACAAACAAAGAAGGTCGAAATCTAAAAGTAAGAAAAATATCAAGTGTTACAACTGTGGCAAGAGGGGACACTTTATAAGTTAATATCGATCTGGGAAAGGTGGAGACAAGGCCTCTGAAGCATCAACTTCTTAGGGATGTGATGTCAATGCAGAAATCTTATACAGTGAATTAACAATGGTGTTCAAGGACAGGGTAAAGCTCACTGATGCTTGGATAATGGATTTAAGAGGAACGTAGCATATGACTCTTTGTAGAGATTGGTTTCACATTTATAAATCTATCTCTGTAGGATCTGTGGATATGGGAAATGACCATACCTTGTAAATTGTTGGGATTAGCACCATCAAGTTGAAGATATATGATGGTATAGTTCATACTATTCAAAATGGGCGACATGTGAAGGGCTTGAAGAAGAATTTATTGTTTTTAAAACAATTGGATAAAATTAGGTGGAAGACCTTCATTCAAAATGGAGTTATGAAAAGGAGCGCTATTTGTAAAAGTGTTGAAAGATATCCTAAATATTTATAATTATTTAAAACCTTCAAAACCTTCCAGTTGATGCATGTAAATTTCTTTTCCTGGTTCTTCAAAACCTTCTAGTTGATGCATGTAAATTTCTTCTTCAAGATCTCCATGAAGAAACATAGTCTTTACTGCTCTGAATATAAATCAAACGTAGCATACATAGCTAGGACAATTAGAATTGTATTAAGACAAACTATAGGTGCAAAAATTTATGTAAAGTCAATAACTTCTTTATGAGCATATCTTTTTACCACCAACCTTGCACGATACCGCTCCGCCTAATCATCACTATTACGTTTGATCTTGTATACCCATTTTTTGCCAATGAACTTTCTCCCTCGTGGTAATGGCACAAGCTTCCATGTCTTATTCTTATGAAGAGTTTTTATTTCTTACTGTATTGTTGTTATCTAAAGTAATGCATCTAAACTATTTGTTGCTGCTCGAAACGTTGATGGTTCTCCATCTTCTATTAGGAAAAAGTATGCAACATTGCTCTCCACAATATAATCAAACTGCCAATTTAGGGTTCTCCTTTCACGGGTTGACTGTCAAACTTCTGTATTTTCATATTCAACTGATTCTTGCTCCTCATGATCTGATATAGCTTTAGCAGAATCTTTTCGTTCAATCTTCCTCTCTTCTTGAATCGTTACAACTTTGAAATTTTCTTCATACGTGCTATTTTGATCTTTCTTTTGTAGTTTATCTTCTGCAAATATGACATCTCCATTAATGACAAGCTTGTAGGCAGTGGGATCCCACAGTTGATACCCCTTGATTCCACCAGTATACCCCATAAATCTACATTTTATGGATTTTGAATCTAGTTTTGTGATATCTTGGGTATTATACATCAGGAAAACAGGACTTCCAAATGTGTTTAATTGAGAATAATCTACTGGTTTACCGGTCTACATCTCCATCGATGTCTTCAGATCAATCGATCTTATTGGTGATTGATTAATCATATAGTATGTGGTCTTCATTATTTCTTCCTAGAAAGACTTTATCATACTTGCAGTTCTCAATATTGCTTTAGTTCTTTCAATTAGAGTTTTGTTCATTCGCCCTGCCACTTCAATTTGTTGAGGAGTGTGAGGCATCGTGAATTGACATTTGATGCCTTCTCGATTACAAAAATCAATGAACTTATCACTAGTATATTCTCTACCATTATCATTCCTGAGGCACTTATTTTCTTCCCCGTCTCTAACTCAATTTGTTCTTTAAATGTTATGAAGATTGGAAATATATCTCCATTTTTCTTAATAGGATACACCCAATATCTTCTGGAGTAATCATCAATAACGGTCACAAAGTACCTTGCTCTACCCATAGACATAACTGGTGTTTATCATACATTAGAGTAAATCAATTCTAGAATATCTTTACTTCTAGAATTTGATGCATTAAATTTCAGTCTATGCTGCTTACTTATAACGCAGTGCTCACAGAAAGGTAATGATATCTTTATGAAACAAGGGAGTAGTTTCTACTCAACAAGAATCTTCAATCCTTGTTTTGACATGTGGCAAAGTTTACGATGTCATAATTTTGTTGCATTTTTTGCAAAATTAACTGATGCAACTGATGCATTTGCTTCCATATTTGTCTCTCCCGTAAGCTTGTATAAGTTTGTAGCTATCCTTTCCGCCTTCATTGCTAAAATTGCTCCTTTGATCACCTTCATAATTCCATTTTGAATGAAGGTCTTATACCCAATTTCATCTAATTGTCCTAAAGATAATAAATTCCTCTTCAAGCCCTAAATATGGCCCATATTTTGAATAGTGTGAATTGTACCATCATACATCTTCAAATTGATGGTACCAATCCCAGCAATCTCCAAGGCATGGTCATTTCCCATGTACACAGATCCTGCAGAGATAGATTTATAAGTGTGAAACAAATCTCTACAAGGATTCATATGCTACATTACTCCTAAATCTATTATCCAAGCATCAGTGAGCTCTACTCTGTCTTTGAACACTGTTCCTACTTCACTATATAAGATTTCTCCATTAGCAACACATCTCTAAGATGTTAATGCTTTAGAGGCCTTGTCTCCACCTTTCCTAAATTGACAGTCTCTTTTAAAGTATCCACTCTTCTCACAGTTGTAATACTTGAGATTTTTCTTACTTCTGGATTTCAACCTCCCTTGTTTGTGACTCTTAGTGGAATCACACTCCATTGACCGTCCTCTCGTTATCGATAAGGCTTCCTCTTGATGTGAACTTGTCAATCTTTCTTCTTTGTCGATGCGTTTGCTTTCTTTTTCAAGAACCAAAGCAGCAATATCATCAAATAACAAAGTATCTATGAGGATATTATTGATTAAATTAATGATGAGTTAGTCATATGAATCTGGAAGACTTTGAAGTAGAATTTTCACACGTTTAGTTGGATTTACATTATGTCCCAACTTTGAAAGTTGAGAGCATAGAGAGGTTAGAGTATTGATATGCTCTATTACTAAAGTAGATTCATACATTCGAAGTGTGTAGAGTCTCCTCTTCAGAAAAATTTTGTTAAGAAGAGAATTAGCTTCATATAACTTTGTGAGATAATCTCATATCTTCTTGGCTGTTTTCTTTTCCTCTACACCTTACAAGATATCATCCGATAGACTAAGATGCAAATCTGACATGGCCAAGGCATTTATGTGTTTCCATTTGACGTCATTTATGAAATTTGCCAGTCTAGCACTGATGGCCTCCAAGCAGTTATATTTTACTAATAATGCCTTCATCTTCAAATTCCATAACGAGAACTTTGTCCCTTCAAACTTTGTAATATCAATTTTGGTAGACTTTCCTTATACCACACGAATTGACTCCCACTCTCTCACGTTAAAAGGAAAACTGCCTCAAGTTACCTCCACTTAGTATGTAATAATACTATACTATACCAGGAAAGTTCCCAGGGAAGGCTGAAGGGGTCACAAGTAATCCCACTTAAAACCTAGTTTCTTTAGACAAAGCTTTTCCTAAACATGCACTCAATCAACTTAAATACCAGCGAAAAATGCCCAAAAAATGGCAAGAAGAACCCAATAATAAAACCACCTTTAACCCTCAAGAACATCAAAGAAAAACTCGTTTTCTGATATGGAAGATCAAACTATGCTACAACCATAGAACATATTTGAGCAACCCTTGGGCTCTGACATCATTGATAGGAGATAAACTCCATCCGGATAGAGCAAATACACCAATAAAAGAAATTGAGATAAAAAAAGGACACACAAGATTTAACATGAAAAACTCCTTAATGAATATGGGGAAAAAAAGGGGCAAGAATAGAAAAATTTTCACTATAAAAAACAAAGATTACAAAAGAAAGATCTCACAATTCACACCAAGAATTAATACACCAGGTTACAGAAAAGAGATTTTGGGATATTTAAAACTGAAGGTTTTTTAGGAATTAATCCAAACTTTTATTCACTCTTACGTTAAACAATATGATTACAAGGGATATATACAGATAACCTCTACACTTAACCTAGTATATGAAAAATACACTATTACCCTTACTCATTATACATAATAACCAACACTACCCCTCAAGTTGGTGCAAAAATATTACGCATGCCCAACTTGCAGATAATAGTATGAAAGTCTAGACTATTGAGTCCTTTTGTGAAAACATCAGCTAGCTGTTTTTCCGACATTACATGAAACAAGCTCAAGACACCGTTAGTTAACCTTTCTTTGATAAAATGTCGATCAATTTCAATGTACTTCATTCAGTCATGTTGAATAGGATTATGAGTAATACTGATTGCAACTTTATTATCACAATACAAAGATAGATTGCCTTTTCCAGATAACTTCAACTCTGCTAGCAACTTCTGCAACTATAAAAGTTCACAGACACCTTGAGCTATAGCTCTATATTTTGCTTCTGCACTTGATCTTGCAACCACGCTCTATTTCTTACTTCTCTAAGTGACCAAGTTACCTCCTACAAGTGTGCAATAACCAGAGGTAGATCTTCTATCATCTAAAGATCCAACCCAATCCGCATATGTATAGGCTTCAATTTGAAGATGACCATGTTTTAAGAAAAGAAGACCTTTTCCTTGGGCTGACTTTAAATATCGCAAAATGCAAAAGACAACTTGCTAATGAGATTCTCTAGGAGCATGCATAAACTGGCTCACCAAGCTAAATGCATAAGCAATGTCTGGTCTGGTGTGAGAAAGATAAGCTTACCAACCAATCTCCGATATCTGCCTTTATCAACTGATTCTTCAGTTCCTGCTTGTAGCTTATGATTGCTTTCAATGGGTGATTCCACAAGTTTGCATCCCAACATACCAGTTTCATCCAAACAATCCACTGATCCCAAAAGCTATAGCTTGTGAGAGAAGTACTTCGAACCTTACTTATTTCCACCACACTTCCAAGGATAACGACGTAACCTAAACCGATGAGCCACTCCCGTTTTCCTGGGAATCGAACTCACGACGTAGGGCAGTTACCAGGCCGTAACCTGGAGCTCTGATACCACTAGTCCCAAAAGCTATAGCTTGTGGGGGAAGTACTTCGAACCTTACTTATTTATTTATTTAAATTTTGTTCAAGATTAATTTCTTCCTTTTCAATGGCAATTTTGGGTTCTGTGATTCTAATGGGTTTATCTAATATTATTCCTGGTTTAGTAAATCTAATATGTCTTTCTAATCTTAAAGATTGTGAATGTAAAAGAGATTGTTTCATTTAAAGATTTATTTTTAGATAAAGATAATCTAGGAACAGATGTTTCTAGTAATTTGATTGGATATTTTGTTTCAGGTATTTCTTGTAAAGTAGTTCTTAAATTAGTACCTACTTTTGCTACTTCATTAAATAGTTTATCAATATAAATTTTATCTATATTTTTAAATTCAATACTATGATGTGAGTTAAAGTGTAACTAATTTGATAAGTAATTGAAAAAGGATATTGTCTAATATTCATTAAATGTTCTTTATAGAATTTATAAGCAATTGTAATAGTTTCATCTAAGTTATGTGATTTCAAAGGAATTCCTAATTTCAGTCGAGTATTAAATTTTATTTTTCCATAAGCTAAACTTCCATTCATGATTCCTATTACTTGATCATTTAAATTAGTCATTCTTTCATCTATTATAGCCCTTCGTATAGGGGAATCTATTCCTTCTTGAAATGTAGATTTTAATAATGTATGAATTGTAGATAAATGGATGTAACCTACTTTTCGTCTTTTATCTTTAGGGTTTTTGTAATTGTTTATAAATCTGCTCTTGATATATTAAATTTATTCTTGATTGCTAAATGAATCTAGCTAGAACTTCAGTGAGGGTGTTTAAATTGGTGAGGTAGATTGTATCTACCAAACGACTTTGAAAAAAGATATAGGTTGTAAGAGGATCAGATCTAGGAAAAACAATTACTTTAGGTTCATATCTTCCTCTATTTTGTGGATAATATTGGAAGATTTTTTATTATTCAGTCCATTCATTTAAGGCTTGAAAACAATCATAAAAAAATTCTGAAGTGATTTTCTTTATTTCTTCCTTTAATGCACAGGTAGGGACTGCGTTGATTTTGTCAAGATTTATTGGTTTTCCCAAAGGTTTCATTTTTGAAATTTATGGTTGTTTTTCAATGATAGTTTTGTACTGTGGTTTTAAAGACAGTTCTGGCCCTCTGAAGTCAGTCGATGCTTTTTCAACTTTTGCTCTAGTTGGATAGTTGTGATGAATAATAGAGGGTTTGTTGGTAATATGAATAGCTGCTTTGTGCCATTCGCCATAAATACCTGCCATGGGTCCATTGAAAATGACACAGACTTTGTTTTCTTTGTGGTCTTCTTTCTTTTGAGATAATAAGCTGGTTTTTTCAAAGTGGGGTAAAGGTGTTTGTATTATTTGTTGTGGTGTGATTGGTTGGGTATTAGGTATTGTGTCAACAGAGGATTGTTGTTTTTCTAAACGGGAAATAGATGATCAAAGCTGATTAATTTTTTTAATAACAACACTTACTTGTTGTTGTAGAGTTAATAACTCAGCTTCCTTTTTTCCAAGTGAATCTTTTAGGCTTAAGATAGCTGCTTCCATTCTCTTGTGAGTATATCTGCAAGACTATTAGTGGAGGATTTTATATAATTAATATGAAAATTATATTGACTTAAATCTAATTGTCATCTAATTAAACGTCCTTGATTATAATTTGTTTTAATATTATATTTTGTAAATCCACATAGGCATTTTGAATCAGTTTGAATTTGAAATTCAACAGGTAATAAACAAATCTTCCATTTTTGTAATGTTTTAATACATACAAGTGTTTCTTTTTCTTGAATAGGGTATTTCCATTCAGTGGTATTAAAAGTCCCATTAATATATTTACATAAAAGATATTTCCTTGAATTAGGAGCTTTTGCCAGAAGGCATCCTACCTATGTGTCAAATACTTGCATCAAATTGTCCTTAGCATTATAATTATATAATACTGGTAATTTCTTACAAAGATTTTTTAACGATTATACTACTTGAGTATCACTTTCTGTCCAAGTCCATTGATGTTTTGGACTACATTTTAATTGTAATTGTTTTTTTTTTCTATAGCTAGATTTTTTTAAAAATCCTTGATTGAATACGTAATTTAATAGACCTAAAAATTTTAAACTTCTTTGACATTTTTTAAGATGTTGGGAAAATTATGTAATTTTTCAAGAATATTAGGTTGTAATCTAAGGAAACCATTATAAAATTCTGATCCTAGATATTCTATATTTTGTTGAGCTAATTTAATTTTCTTTTTACTTAGAATTAATCCTTGTTTTTGGCATTTTATTAGAACTTGTTTAACTTTTTGTAAATGATCATCTCTACATTTATTAGAAAATATAATTATATCGTCTATGTAAGCTAATGAAAATTCTTCTAATCCTTCTAAATTATTATCTATAAATCATTTATAAATTCTTGGAGCTTGTTTTAGTCCAAATGGCAATACATTCCACTGATAGTGTTTTTGAGGTGAACAAATCAAAGAAATTAAAGGTTTTGTATTTTTCATGTAACCTTAGTTGCCAATATAATAATTTTGCATCTAACGTGGTAAACCAATTATTTTCTTTTAATTTATTGATAATATAATCTTTTCTAGGTAATTTATAGGCATCTCCTATTATTGCCTTATTTAATTCTTTATAATTAATTACCATCTTCCTTTTTCCTCGTTTTGTTCTGAATGATTATTGACATAAAAAGTTGGGCCTGAATGTTTACTTGTACTTGGGGAGATTAATTGTTTATCTAATAACATAGAACATTCAGTAATAAATTCTTGTACATCTTATTGTTGGTAAGGAATATTATTTTTAATATTTATTTCTTTTAAAGGGTCTTTTAGTTTAATTTCAATTAATTAAATATTTGTATTTTCTAAAGGATCTAATGGATTTTCACTACATTATCTATTAATGTTTCTACTTCTGTTTGTAGAGTTAAATTATTAAGGAGATAAAAATGAAATTGATTTAATTTTTCAGTTTTAAGTTTTAAGTTTTTATAATAGATGGAAATTTTAAGGATAATGGATTTTTGATTTAATGAATTTATTATTGGCATTTTTAAAGTAATATAATGTATATATTGACAAAAGGGATCTTATAATTTGAGAAAGTTATTTCCTAATATTAAAAGGAATCCTAATTCTTGTTGATATATTGATGGTACTGTAAAAGTATAATTTTTTATAATAATATTATTATAATAACTTACATACCATACAAATTTAATGCTTCCATATGCTATTTTGATGTGTAGAGGTTTGCTTATTTTTTTTCTCCAATTGTTTAATCGTGTTTTTGAAGTTATACAAATAGTAGCTCCTGTATCAATATAAGCATTAAGTTTTTTATTTTGAATGATCACTTGAATATAAGTTGTATTTAGATTCGTTTATTGATTCTAAGTTTTAGGATTCATATTGATATAATGAAGAAATTGTTGATTATGTTTCATAAATCAGGTTCTAAATTATATTTTAATACTGAATTTAAAATATTATTTTTTATATTTATTTTGGTTTCTTTTTGGACAAGTATTTGCATAATGACTTTCTTCTTTGCATAACCAACATTATGTTTCTTTCCTTGAGGACAATAATTTTTCTTAGGTTTCATTTGTCTATAAGCTGTTCTCCTAAATAATTTTTTATACGGTTTAAATGGATATTTTCAAGTGTAATTTCTTTTAGGATAGTTTCTCCATTTATATCGAGCTTGTTTTTGTTTTTTATATTTTTGTTTAGGAGAAAATTCATAGCCATATTGTTGTGGAACTTCTAAATATTTAGAACAACATAATTGAATATCTCTATGTCATAATTTTTTATGTAATTTTGCTTCCAAACATTGTTGTGATAATACTTCTTTTGTTATTGAAATAACTCCTAAATTATAAGCTACTAAATTATTATTTTGTTTTATTAAAAATAATTCTTCAACAGTTTTATTAATTGGATAAGGTAATTTTTCAATAAATATTTGAATATACATTTCTTGTTCTGTTTGAGTTAATTTATAATAATATTTTTTAAATTCACAAATATATTCTTCGAGATAACAGATATCACATATGCATATATTATTTAAATGTCAAAGGGCGTTTTTTCGTTCTTCATTTTCTATTTCTTGTTTATAAGAAGTTATATCTTTTCAAATAAATTCCTTATAAATTTCATTAGTGACTACATGGAAAGCTTTTATGGGTACAAGAGAATTAAGAATTCAGTAGTATTTTTTATTTGTATTTCATTATCTAATAAAAAATTTAATACAATACCATTTGATGAGAGACCCAATAGGAACTTGTCCTAGAGAACCTTCAACAAGATGGAACTATGACCAGGAACGGATAGAATCAAACACATATGCAAGCACAAAAATGAAATTGAAAAGATAGAAATAGAACACAAAGAGAAAAGGGGTTAGAAGAAAGTTGTTCAATGGAAAGAACCCTAAGAGAACCTGTCTCTTAGAACCCTAACAAGAATGTTGGTCAATGGAAAGAACCCTAAGAGAACTTGTCTCTTAGAACTCTAACCTTGGGACGCCACAAAGGAA
>JAOQMQ010003861.1:0-10977 GCA_027563845.1 Erythroxylum subrotundum
ATTGTACCTCAAACTCCTGAAAGTAAAATCCCTTTGTGGCCTGAGAGATATTCTTCCACACATAACCCTCAGGATCAATCCTCTCCTTAAATGTAGATGTCATATTTTTGAAACACGGTCCAGTCGGAATCAATCTAATATATAAACCTATAACTTAATTAAAAACATATAGTGTTTAATGTGATTTCACTTACAAATTATTGACAATTGTTTTGTACTTTCTTCTATCAGGTCCCACAGCTCCAGGCTGGTAGTCGTCTCCTCCATCCGATAAAGGGGTAGTGGATGATGTATAAGTTGGGGATGGTGTAGCATGACGAATAACAGGTGATGCCTCATATGCAACTGTGGGCCTTGGAGGGGGAGGAGGTGATGCAGTGCCAGCTGCAGACTGTGACAGTCCACCTTCACAGTAAATACCTCTGAACATGCGTCTGAACCTTGACCACATTACCTCACGTTGTCTCTTTGATCCCATATTTTTACCTGAAATCCATTGTTTATTGAATTTTCTACAAATATAAGAATTTGAGTTTAATATTTTACACAATATATGGAAAAGGAAATAAGGCGATTTGTTGAATATCATATTTAAGTACAAATGACGAAATAGAAGGTTAACAATTGTTAAAGTCGTAGAACAAGAACAATAACAGCCCACACTCAATAGGACGCAGGTTGACCTCAAACTAGTAGGGAGGTTGTTTGACAAATTCTTGCAAATATAACAATAAATCAACTTTAAAGCTGAGTCTAGTGTATTGCATCAATAAATCACAATGATATAATTATTTGCTTGGATTCCATGTGACATGAGAGTCGGTAAAGGTAAATGAGTCCCTGATGTCTTGATTCCCAAGAAGGGTCTTGGCATGTTCAAACGCACTAATTGAAATAGTGATACTTGTTCCCTCCAGTGTAGACTTTTTAACACCTTCTTGCAACAACGTTTCTGCTATAGCTAAACTTGTAGAGGATACAGTGAATGAGTCGTCGAATTTAGTATGGAAGACTAACTCTCCAGATGAACAGCTAGCGGGAACAGGTTTACCTAAAACACAATCAGTATAGAACTTAGATAATGTCATATTAGAAAACCGTTAAACGAACCAAAATTGGATATTAATGCATACATGAATGTCCAGACGAGGTTTGTGGAATTGACGAATTTTCCAAAAGAACTGATCTCCCTAATCCTTTATAGACCCTTATGACATCGCTCTCGCCTCTATCAACATACATATCATCTTCGAGATGCAAGGAAGCTTAAAACAACATGTAGTATATAGACTATCAAATGTGAATATATATAATAGCTTCATTAAAGGAAATGAGATGTACATAATAAGGAAAGTGACGTTGTCCAGATCATACTGAACACCTTGAAGTAGAAGATCGGCCATGGAAGGGAAACGAGTGTTAGTGTATGAAGTGGAGATTTTTCCTGCATTGTTTATTCCTTGGGTTGGGACAATTTTGCCACATTCCTCCCAATGGAATGAATTACTACCATCCGGAACCAGTCGCCATATCGACATTCCTTGATTAAGATTTTAAATTAAATACTTTACATAATATAATGAAAAGGAAATCATTGATTTGAAAAAATAAAATATCCAATTACAAACACAAATTAATCGCTATCATAACTTAATTGTAAATTACAATCATCTTCTTCTTCGGAAGAAGAAGAATCAAACTCCGGCTCCTCTTCAGATCTCTGAACCTCGTCATCCTCTCCAGATGAAATTTCAAAATATTTGTTAGATGGATCGTTCAAAGGTCCATTATCATGATATGTGACAGATGCATTTATAAAATGAACATCTTCTTGAAACGCTTCACTTTCAATTCTCTGCTCTCCTTTTCCATGTGATTTAAAAACACCTCTAGGTTTAACTTTGCAAACTGCTAACCAATCTGTCTTATCTCGTCGTAAGCTTGGAAAAAGGACATAACACACCTGTTTCGCTTTCATTGCCAACACGAAAGGTTGAAATTGTCTTAATCTTCTTCGGTAGTTGATTTCAACTAGATTGTATCAGTTATGCACTTTTGTTCCAACATTTAGAGTAGGGTTATACCAGTCACATATAAATATCACACATCGTTTAATTGGTAATGCAGGGTACTCAACTTCAAATATTTCAATAATTTTACCATAGTAATCCATCAATTCTCCCTGTATGGGAACTCCACTATTTATTGTTGCCATGCTATGACCATGATATTCTGTATGATATTTGTATCCATTAACAAAATATATTAGATACGATTTAATAGTTCGCAGAGGTCCCTTTGCAAGATTACAAATGAACTTGTTCTCTATTAGATTTTCTACGGCCTACATAAAAGAAATTATCATATCAAAGAATATAATGTCATTTCAACACTTACATATGGTATTGAACTATAAGAATATTTGTAAGTGAAAACTTATATATCTCTCGAACCATCGAGGAAATTGTCTTCCAAATTCTTTATTTATATCATCCTGTGTGCTATCCGTCATTATCTCGCATAACAATGCCTCGTATAATCTAAATACATCATTATGTATTTTAGTTATGAGCAACACAAAATTTGAAAACCAAAATAATCATGTTCAACTTACTGCACGAAAGGTTGAACCTCTTGATAGTTCAATAAAATGTAACCATGGGCAATCTCAATTTCTTCCTCTGTTTACATTTTTCTTGTTACACATCTATATATTCGTAGAGGATATGTGAAAATGGACAAGTTACCATCAGCGTCACTCGTTCCTCCCCCATCTTCATTACTAGGAACT
Source organism: Erythroxylum subrotundum (assembly GCA_027563845.1). Lineage (NCBI taxonomy): Eukaryota > Viridiplantae > Streptophyta > Magnoliopsida > Malpighiales > Erythroxylaceae > Erythroxylum > Erythroxylum subrotundum. Next base: position 2,792 of record JAOQMQ010003861.1, read on the forward strand.
TTTCTTTCTATAGTGAGAACATGCGGCTCAAAATAATGTCCACAAAATGTACTAACTTCCTCCACTAAATAAGCATTACATATCAACCTTCAACTCTGGCCTTGTTTTTTGACATTTTTCTTCAAGTGATGTAATACCTATATTAGAGAATATGGTCATTACAATTTTGTAGTTAAAACATGTTAATATGGTTATTGTAATAATTTTTGTTGAGTTACCCCTCAAATGGATACATCCATCGATATTGAACTAGACTAGCTAGTTTTGCCTCGTGTGCTAAATGTACAGGTAGATGCTCCATAGAGTTAGAGAAGCTTGGAGGAAAAATCCCTTCTAACTTGCATAAAATTACTAGAATTTCGTTTTCTAGTTTTTTTCCATTTCAACCAACTTGATTTCAGATGATGTTAAACTTTTGAAAAATAAACTTAATTCTGTTATTACTTCCCAAAACTTATTCGGTAGCAACTCCCAAAATGCAATTGGAATTAGCCTTTGTATAAACATATGACAATCATGACTTTTCATCCCAAATAATTTGTACTTCCTCAGGTCCACACACCTTGCCAATTTTGAAACAAAACTATTAGGAAAATTTAGACTTTTCAACCATTCACACAAAATCTCCTTTTGTTTTTTGTCCAAAGTGTACCGTGCTTTTTGATATTTACCGATGAGAAGATCTTTATGTAACTCATTCCTTCTACAAAAAAGTTGCAAATCAGCTCGTGATTTTGCATTGTCTTTTGTCCTCCCTTCAATTTTCATTATGGTATTGAACAAATTGTCAAAAATATTTTTCTCAATATGCATTATATCTAGATTATGACGTATCAAGTTAGTTTTCCAATATGGCAAATCCTAAAAGATGCTTCGTTTTCTCTAACTAAAGTTTTGACTAATGCTTGTATTTACTTCATCAGCTTTAAATTATGTTACTTTCAGCAAGCCTAATTCCTTAACCTCTTGCAAAATTTCTACACTAGCTTTGAGAGGAGGAGGAGGTGTTTTTACCGTCCTATTCTTAATGAACTTTTGTTTATTGCGTCTAAATGGATGATCTGGAGGAAGAAATTTCTTGTGATCGTCAAACCAACATATTTTTCTCCCGTTTGGAAGATAAAACTCATCAAAATCATTACCAAAATAAGGACAAGCCAATTTTCCAGCTGTGCTCCATCCAGATAACATGGCATATGCCGAAAAATCACTAATGATCCACATCAAAGTCTCTATTAACACACAATTCTGTTTCAGAGAGACATCATATGTTTGAACACCATATTACCAAAGATGCTGCAATTAAGATATCAAAGGTTGTAAGAATAGATCAATTTTATACTTCGAATTTGTAAGCCCTGGCACAATCACTGTCAAGAACATATATGCCTCTTTCATACACATCCATGGAGGCAAATTATAAGGAGTAATTATGAATGACCATTATGAATATTGCTAGCCGGATTAACCAAAAGGTTGGAATCCATCAGTTGACAATCCTAACCTAACATTTCGACATTCAGCTGCAAACTCAAGATTAGTGTCATTGAAATGTTTCCATGCCACTGCGTCTGATGGATGACTCATTATTCTATCTTCCTGTTTGTGTTCATCATACCATCTCATGTGAGATGTAGTAACATCATAAGCATATAGTCTTTGAAGTCTCGGAGTTAGCGGGAAATAATACATCTGCTTCCAGTGTACTAATTTCTGTTTCATAGAACGCTTTCTAGGCTTGAACCTAGATTGACCATAAAATTTGCACTTTTGTAATTCCACATAATCTCCCCAATACAACACACATCCTAATTTGTGACAATAAGTATTTTCAACAGGCAAACCAAGACCCCTAATAAGTTTCTTTATATTGTAAAAACTATCAACCATTATATGATCAGGAAGTAATGATTTATTATAACATTCAAGAATTTTATCAAAACTACGGTCCGAAATATGGCCTTTAGACTTTATGCTCAATATTCGAGCAATTGCAGACAATTGAGTCATTGTCTCACAATTTGGCCACAAATCATGGTCAGCTGACTATAGTAAGTCAAAAATCTGTTTTGCATGTAGGTTAGGTTCTTTTTTAAGATTTTCCCTATTTTTCTCAAAGGTATAACCGGCTGCATCATAAACTATTTGCATGTACCATCCACATAATTTGTTCTAAATCCAATCCCCCCTTCAAACTCATTTAAGTTGGCATACGATTGTGCTTGATTAGCACTTAAGGTGTTAGAAACCAACGGTTACCCATGTCGTGTCCACTCAAAATAATTGGGGACAAACCCTTTTCTCAGTAAATGCCCATTAACTTCATCAATAGGAAGGAAACATTTGTGTTTGCACTTTTTACATGGACATCTGATCTTTGGCTCATCCATATATGTAGGTTGAGAACATGCATAATGAATAAAAGCTTCAACTCCCTCAACAAATTCAGGATTAATGAAACCATCAGGTGTTAATTGTCTATACATCCAAGGTCTATCTCGGAAACTCATTTTTTAGAAAACTTTTAATTTAAAACAGTTAATCCATAGTTAGTGTCATTAGTGTTAGCCAAAGATTACAAAACATGTAAGATAAGACTTGTGAATCAACATAACAAGTTCTCGTTCTGACTCCTAGGCTCCTGGTATTTTTCATCGATAAGCCTCACGGGAGCTCTATCACGGGTTATAGGTTAAGGTTTATGGGTTGAGATCTAAAATATTTTTAAACTAAAGATCCAACATATATGTTTGTAATCATATATGTCAGAAGAGAATTAATGTTAAAAGTTTGATATTTAATGGATATTAAATATGTACTAGTGCCTAATATAATAAGTATTCATAAAAATATGAATACTTATTTTAATAAATTAGTTTAACATATACAATTTAATAAAAAACAGCCATGTAAAAATTCGCATATGAAAAGTAAACAAAACATAATCATTTAAGAGAGCATCAATCAAATAACGGATTGACATAATTAAGGTAATTGGAACAATAATATAAGTCAAACTCATCCTATATTAATTCATAGGTAAACCGAAGTTCATACCACAAATAAGTTTCAGTTCGTGCAAGCTAAATTAAATCCGCCATGTAATACGTTTAGATGGGAAGTTCAAACCGTAAATAAATACTCAAATTAAACCAAGTTCAAAAAAATGTAGTAAAAAACAAATTCACTTACCTCAACCGATACGCAGAAGGATCTTCTTGAAGTACGTGAAAGAAGATGATGATGGAGCTAGAATGAAAATTATAGAAACTGATACAAATTCGATTAAAATGTTAGCAAATTCATTGTTGACATTGTAAAAAATATAAGGCCACTGAATGTCATTTGAATACCTACTAAAGCTTCTCTTCAATCTCCTTCGAAATAGAAATACTGCCAACAATTGTGTTCCTATAATTAAGAACAAAATTGTTCACAGCTTAGAAAGTGGGATATATTAAAACAATCATATAAAACAAACATGTTAGGATCAATGGTGAGTAATATTGATTGGTAAATGTCTAATTAAAAGACATAGACAATTAGGATCCACAAGGCAAAACATTGCATCATTAAAACCACAAGGACAAAAGAGTAAGCTAATGAATATTCACCTTTATTATATAATTAGAATTTTTAATATTATAATTATTTACATTTCTACAAACAAATAAAGGATATTAATAAAAATTAGAAAAGTTAGCGAGTACAGAAAGGACGATAATTATGACTTTGACATTAAAGCATGAGAATGCAGAGTTGCATGAAGGTAGTTGATTCTCTCAACGACTCATTGTCTAACTTCACTAAAGGAAATGAGAAACTACAAAACATGTTACAAGCTCAAAAGAGTTGTAGTAATATGTATAGAATCAAATATAGTTATGAGAATGCTTATAACACTTAAGACAACTTTTATCAAAGGAAAGCATTTATGTACTAAAGAACCAATGCTTAGGATGAAATATCAACATAGAGCATCCGTATATATACACATACACACGACACATCCACTAAGGCTCATGTTAAGGGCAAACCTTATGCTTTCATAAGTCCTTCACAATCTAGACCAATAATTTAACACTCTTAATATAATAATATGCATAACTTATATACCAATACATATGATAACATGCAATCCCACTCATATCACATTGGCTTACACCAAGCATAATTATATGACACATTTTCACACTCCGCACGAGCATCATTACAAAGAAAGAAACATACCTCGAACATAAAACTATGTTACCACTTTTCATTATTTTAAGAGAGCATCTAATCACTTACACAAAGCAAAAGTTTCCATGGCTCATATGTATATTGAAGAATAAGGAATGCAAGCTTACATTAAAGTTATATTGTTCATCATCGTACAATTAAATCACATTTGTGGCCAGAAGGTCTAGGTTTGTTACAAATGGTATCAAAGTCGGTACCCTAACTGTTTTGCCAGTTAGACTGGGCCCTAAAGAGGGTTGGGCCCTAAGGGGGTAAAGAGTGTAAGATCCCACATCGGTTGGAGAGGACAACGAAGTATGCCTTATAAGGGTATGGATACCTCTCCCCTCAAACGCGTCTTTCCAAAGGTGGGAAGAGCAAAATCGTTAGGGGTTTGGCCCGAGGGGCAACCCAAAGCGAACAATATCTGTGAGCGGGCGGTCTGGGCTATTACAAATGGTATCGGAGACAATACCCGAACCGTTGTGCCAGCTAGTCTGGGCCCTAAAGAGGGCTGGGCCCTAAGGGGGTGGAGAGTGTGAGATCCCACATCGGTTGGAGAGGATAACGAAGTATGGCTTATAAGGTTATAGATACCTCTTCCCCACAAGAAGCGGTTTTCCAAAGGTGGGAAGAGCAAAACCGTGAGGGGTTTGGCTCGAGGGGCAACCCAAAGCAGATAATATTTATGGGCGGGTAGTCTGGGTTGTTACAAATGGTATTAGTGCCGGTACCCTAACCGTTGTGCCAGCTAGGCTGGACCCTAAGAGGGTTGGGCCCTAAGGGTGGTGGAGAATGTGAAATCCCACATCAGTTTGAGAGGAGAACGAAGTATGCCTTATAAGGGTATGGATACCTCTCCCCCTCAGACGAGTCTTCTTAAGGGTGGGAAGAGCAAAACCGTGAGGGGTTTGGCCCTAGGGGCAACCCAAAGCGAACCATATTTGTGAGCGGATGGTCTGGGTTATTACAACTAATATTGATGAAAAATTAAGAAAGACAAGACTTATGTAATTCCAACATGTTATAGGAGACAACTTGGCGCTTTAGTGAGAATATATAAGAAGATTGTATTTAAATACTATAAGAGGGAAAAAAAAAAGGAAGACCTAAGAAGAACTAGAAGGAGGTGATCAGAAATGATATGACTCTACTGGAACTTACCAAGGACATGACCCTTAATAGAAACTTTGATGTACTAAAATAAGAGTAAAAGATCTCACATAAAGAGTTTCTTCTATTTTTCATAGATTTTTTAAACATTTTCCTTCTAGTCTGATATCTTGTATTTAGTCTAAATATTTAATTTGTAGTATTTCTGTCTTAATTATTTAGCCTAAACATTTCTTTATTTAGGCTAAATATTTTCTTGCAATTACTTGTTTTTTTATGTATTTACTTATCTCATTCCTTATTTTTGTATTTTTTTCCTTTTGTATTTTTATTTTTACTTTTATTCGTTATTTTGTTCTATATTTATTGTAAAATTTTTATTTATACGTATTTATTTATATTTATTTTATTATTATCATTATTATTTGTCTATTATTATTTTATTTTAATTATTATTATTTTATTATTTTAATATGTATATGTGTGTATATATTTATGTGGGTCTAATGGGAACAATTTTTTTATCAGTTAATGATAAGATTGTATATTTTTAAATCTCCCTAAATCTCACATATTAGCGAACTTTCACAAAATTGCTGTTACTGTTGTTGTTTTTAGTGTAAATTAAGTAAAAAAAAGAATGCCAATAGTCATAGTATAGTATTACACCATAAATATATAACAATGATTTGTTGACGAAGCAAATGTAGATTTAGCGAAACAAGTAAGGACGATACATGAAAAGGTGATGCGATTATGGCCCTGTTTGGCAATCGACTGATTGCATGAGCTGTTAGCTGATATCTGATTCTACCAGCTGATTTGACTAGCAGATTGCATTAGCTATTTGTCATTTGATGTTTGATAAAATTAGCTGCTTATGTGTAAAATGACTTTTGAGGACATGACTTTAAAAAAATTATAAGAGTATGAATATTATATATCTTAGTATTTCGTTGAATATTCTTATAAGAATTTAGATTTTATAAATTTAATTATACAAAAATTAAGTTTATAACTCTAATAAAAAACATATAACATATAATAATAATAATAATAACAACAACAACAACAACAACAATAATAATAATAATAAAAGACTTAGAAAAATCATCAGTTTCAAATCGTGTTACACTCAAACTACCATTTCCTATTATGTTTCTTCGATTATTTTACATCAACAATCACATACACTCAACCAAATAACACCAAAATGTATCCAAAAGTTCAAAGATGTTAAAAATATATGAAAAGAAATCACACAAATTGGTTAAACGACTTTCTTCCAACTGTAGTAGGCATAGAGACTGTTGAATCCACACTCAGATATGCTATGGATTTAAGTGACTGATGCTTATCTAAAACCCTTTGTGAACTCGATTCCTATTAGATAACAAGGAACCTTTGTTCCACTTAAAGGAACCAATGCCTTGTGTGTTAGAGGGAATGAAAGCCTCCTCTTTTCACTGCTTGGCGTCCCTAGGAACCTCTCTTTGGGGTTGTTGTTACTGTTAGGTCTTACTTTTGCCTTGATAAAAACTATAGGAGTCATGTAGTTTGGAACTGAAAATGGACAACTCATGAGGCTGTCATCATCCTTCAATGGTAAGTCAAAGGGGGACTCAGCTCCTGTAGCTCTTCCTCTTGAATACTTTGACAAGTTGGGGTTGTTTGCTCGTGGAGTTCTATGCAAAGGAGTTCTTGTAGGTCTTATTGGCACAAAAGTAGCTGATTTTGTTGATCGGGGTGTTGGAGTATCCATGTTATCAAACCCCGTGTGCTGTTTCTTGTGGTTGCTAGACGTAGGCCGAGAGCTAGGCTTCAGCTCAGAATGAGATCTCGGTCCAGTAACTTGGAAATTCTTGAAGGCCAGGCTTTCAGGAGTATTTGTCAGGGGTATCTGGCGGTCTAACCAGTTCCACCACCATGGAAATCCATTTGCTCGGATATCTTTTTAAAATGTCAGAAAGTTGTAGATACTCACTACGTTTGAGAAGGCAACGGAAAGTGAACTAAGTAGTATGCAGAAAGCATCATTATACTTGCTGTCAACAAAACTGGCCATCAAACTCCAAGACAGTGCACCAAGAAGTGCAGAGAGAATGAGACAGTAACGAGGTTGGGATAAACTTAAGGGCATTACAGAAAAGGTTAATCAATTGTTGCCTAAACGTTACTTACAAGCGGCTTTTATAAAATTAGCTGGTTGGGTTGAATCATCTAACAATCAAACAGGGCCAATAACTTCTTGATAAAGTCAATCAGTTAATTTTGGTCGATCGATTAAAAAATGGTTGATCAACCAACAAACAAACAGTCCTATATGACTCGTCCGTTCCAGCTACTTGAACCCACGCAAGTTGTGGCTGTTTATAAGGCTTGCCAATTCAAGAGTGGTTTTGAAGGACTATTGGAACTGTGGTTGGCGAGATAAAGGCGAGATGGCTTTTAACCTTTTACGCGACCCTATTCTTGCTTTAAAGTTAAAGCATAAGACATTTGAAATTCTTGGTGAACACTGGCTTTCTAGGTCTGTTTCTGCCCCCCAGGATATGTTCTGTCTAGGCCATGAAATAGAGATAATGCTATATTTTTAATCTTACACAACCACTCTAGGTCCCTCAAACAACATCTCGTCATAAGATTATAAATAACCAAAGTACGGCAAGTACATGAGCAGAAAAATAAAAATAAACCACCTTGGTAATGGTATATTCATGCAACATCAGAAATGGAAGCCTTAGTGAACTACCACTTGTTACTTGGAATCTGCTCGCTGTGGTGGATCTGATTCACTATAGTCTCTCAACAGTTTCACATCTACTTTCCCACTCATATTCTCCACCTTCAAT
>JAOQMQ010003870.1:0-10976 GCA_027563845.1 Erythroxylum subrotundum
AACAACTTTTTCCTGTCACATTGTATAAAACTTAAGGAGGTACAGTTGTTAAAGACACCAAAATTCCATTTCACCTCGTTGAACTGCCTCAACATCTCACCTTTAACTTATGATCAAGTTTCTGAGGCTTCTACCTTCTATCAAGTGTTCATGGATCAAGAACTGCAGTCTTGCCACATGAATTATGGTAAGCATTTACAAACATTCACACCCAAATACCCAGTTACATGACTAAGTCATACAAATAAATAAAAATAATTGTCAACACAGAACGAAAGAAACTTATGAGGTACTGAGCAAAAAGATTGATAATCATGTTAAGAAGTTTTGTCTCATACCAATTGGAGCATCAAAACCATTAAGCAATTGAACAATAGACTTTGCATCTAAACGCTTTCGAATTCTTTTGCCAACTGTTACTTTCAAGCAAGGAGAATCAAATACCTGTGAAGAAAAAGAAGACTATAACTAAAGCCATTCTTCACAAAAAAAAAAAAAAACCAATTAATACTTTTATAAGAAATGATTTGGAAATGAAACTGACGACACTAAAGAGGACATCTGGTCTAGATGAAAATGGTCCACCAGGAAAAAGCATTATGCAATGAGTAAGATGTTCCTAATCTAACAAGAAATCGGTGAACATAGATGAACTTTCACATGCCATATTTCCTAAATATATAGCCATGCAAGCTCAGACATTTCCTGGACTTTGTTGTAGAATTTTCTTCCATAGGTTGCAATCACAAAAGGTGGATTACACTATTTTATCCCTCCTGTGGATTGACTAAAAAGGTTCCTTGATGTTCATACTTCTGCGTTAGAATGAGGGCAAGCCGTCATGGTAATCTGGAATTGGACAGATGTTTAATATAAAGCATTACGCAGGCCTCTATGGGAGGCAAAGGTTGACCAATAAAAGAAATGTTCAGTGTATGACCTTCAAACTGATTGTTTTAAATCTCGATTGAACATTATCTGCACTACCATATAAGCTGCAGCTGTTTGTTTCATTCTCCACCATTTACTGACATGCTAACTACAAATATGCTAGCCTCATTACAGAACTATAAACCCCAAAACCTAAGCTCAGGGACCAACTATCTATTTGCATTTTCCATGAAAGATCTGTTCGTTCAAATTCAATGCCCAGGAAAACTGTTGTGCAAATATTGTTCCTTACTCCCAATATAATCATCGGAAATTGATCAGAACCCTTCAGAAGTGGAAATGGTGACCCCTAAAAACATCCAACTGGAACAAGGTACCTACTGTTCGTGAAGTCATAGAAGTTTACAAGCTAACAAAAATTTTGAACAAAAATAAAATTTTATTCCTTGGAAAATGTTAAACATTTAACCCCGATACAAACCCAATTCAAAAAAATTTTCCTTCTAGAATACCCCAATTGCAGAACATCCTAAAATTCGTAAACATAGAGAGTAGAGACTATCATCTTAGTCTTAAGAAAAGCTAAAAGAAAAACAAAATGGGACTTGAATTTACATAATAACCTGAGCGGAGCACCCAGACTCATCTGATTTCAAGAGAGCTAGAGCACCAGAAATATCAGGGTCAATACCGAGGACCCAGTTGGATACTGCAGTGGTCTGTGTTGAAGGTTGAGTTCTGCGAGGAAAAGGGTTAGTGAGAGAGTCCAACCAGTCCTCTTTAAGCTGTGCAACATCAGCTACTTTAGCATAAGGCCTCACTATTCTTTCCCTTGGAACACCTCTCACTAACTTGGAATCAAGAGAACTAGTCGTTGTGCAAAAGGGTTTTAGCTTAGATGCAGAGGAAATAAAGGATAAATGTTTGGGTTTAAGTTTAACGGTTGAGAAGTGAGAACTCATGAATTGGGTTCCTGGAGAATGTAGGCTCTGTGGCTCTACTTGAATGATTTCCATGGAATAGGCTCTCTCCGTTGCAAGTAGAACCGAGAGGGAGTGACAAAAAGTTCCTGATTTTTGGACAAAATCTGCAATTCCTGGATTTCGAAGAATGTTAGAAAATGCGTTTAGTATTAAAAGTTTGAAAATTTTTAAACTTGGATTGAAAGTTATAGCAATAAATTTAAAGTTAAAATTTTTTAACTAAATTATCATAAATATTAAATAAAATTAAAAATAAAAATATAATTAAAATATATCATTTCTACAAAAATTTAAAATTTAAATAAGAAGAAACTGTTAAATAAAAATTTATTTATTTATTTTAGTTTATAAAAATTTATTAATTTATTTCAAGATTGATTAATTTATAAATTAATTAATTTTTAATAAAAAAAAGTTATTAAAGTAAATCAAACTAAAAAGTTGAAAACTAAATAAAAGAATCGAACAGTTCATGATTTTTATAATTGTACCAACTGAACTAGTTGAGTTTTTTTATTATCAAAAAATTCACTTATAATTGACTGTAAATTTTATTTTTATCATCACTCTTAATAATTAAAATAACGATATTATTTATATATAATAAAATTTCACTTAAAATTAATATTATCACCAAATAAGTCTTAGATAAAATCTAACGCGAAACAATGAAAATTCTCTTAAAGGGTGTGACCCTATCAAAGCAACGTGACATCAAGATTTCTCATATGAAGCATATTGCGAAGAAGATTGCTAATAAGCATGCAACTAAATTAGCCTTTTTTTCACTATAATTTAAAATTAATTACAAAGATAAATTTAATTCTAATATTTAGATTTAAATATAGAATTGACTATAGTGTTTTATATTGTTAAAATTAAATTTTACTATTTAAAAATTAAATTAGCTATGATAAAAATTTAACAAATTTTGATATAATTGTTGAAATGTCAAAGTGTAATTAAGAATTTCACATTACAAAGAGATAGAATTAGTGAATGACGTATAAGTGGAAATGATTCATAAACTTAATGCCTTAAAATTTTGGATTAAAGTGTGGTGTTAAAGTTCATGAACATGTTCCCTCACAACTTGATGTCATTAATCGGACTTGCATTTGAATTATGTTTTTTGGATTTTCCGTTTCTGAAATTATTCGATTTATATAGGCATGGCTTTCAATTTCAAACCATTTTTTTTAATTATTTTTATTTATTAAAATTTAAAATCGTATAAATTATTTTTAATGAAACAATATCGATTAAATGGAATTAATTGCATATTACTTTTCGATTTTATTGTTTCTTCATTATTAAATTTACTTAAGAAATATGTAATATTACGTTTTGTTCTTTTAACAATGGAAAGCAAACTATATGAGATTTTCATAAGTAATCTAATTAGAAATTCAAAAAAGAAATTGATGATAATATTTTTGTGTTTATCATTAATTTGCCTTTAGGGTACACAAGTACAAACAAAGAAATCCTTGACCTTCTAGGTCTAGACTCCCATGTTAGAGTTCGAGCAGACAATCACAAAACCAAGCATCCGAATTTGTAGTACCAAAGACTCGAGCCTGGTCCTGTTGTTGATAGACAGTCCAAGAAATAGCACTTTTGGGGATGACCCCAGATGATTTCTGTTGTCAATCCACAGACAAAAGTCTTCATCAGGCGGCACAGCTTCATTTTAGAGTCGTATATCGTGAAAGCAAAGTAAAATCTTTGAAGAATAGGTTGGACGATAGAGGGAGACGGACCCAACTCTTGCATGTCCTGAGAAAGTTACAAGCTTTATATATGATCTGTAGAGACGAAGGTCCACTGATTCACTCATCTCTCAAAAACCTTTCATTTCTAAAGTTTGAAAAAGTTTCGATCTTTAACATGTTGCCTGCATTTTCCAACGATTCTTTCTACGAGAAACCCATGAAAACAGGCACAGATCGTCGTCGTAATAAGCTATGTTATACTCTCCAACCAAAGGCAATAAAAATACCCTTGACCTGTAAAATTCCAGATTTCGATGATGATGATGATGCATTCAGGCTTCTAGGTAGTCGAACTTTCATTGATGAATATGACTTCGAGATCAGCAAGATACGTGGTCGTGATGATGACGAGTCATGGAAGGATTTGGTTACAAATTCCACGGCTTTCTCAGATACAATGGCGTCAACGAAACCACTGAAGCCACCGCCTCGTCTCCAGTACACTAACGAGTTCGACCAGTCCAAGTCTGGTGGCCAAGGCCCCGCCATGTCCTCACCAAGGACTCCAACGTCGGCGTTGAAGAATCTATTTTCACGAAAGAACCTGTGGAATGATGATTATGATCCGTTCATGGTGGCTCTTGAGAACGTGAAGGAAGAGAAGAGAACAGGAAAATGGCATCAGTACAGTCGTGTTCGGCCACTGCCATCTTCATGCATTAGACCTAACATGGATTCCAATGACTTCCCCAGCCACAACTACCATGGAAACCACCACTCCGATCCGCTCCACAAGCGAATCGATCCCTGCATATCGATAAGGTGCTTGAGTAGAGAAATGAAGTCCAATGAGTACTTGGACTTCAACAATAATAACAAGCAACGTAGCCATGAATCAGATCCATTCTACACGCGATTTTCTGATTCTATGCGGTCCAATAGCTTCAATAAATTAGACATGGCAAGTTCTCAAGCACCTGCAAAAGATGTTCCAGGAAGTCCAAAACCTAAAGGAGCTGCGTTTGCAAGACATGTTAGGTTGGTGAAAAGGGAACATGAAAAGCGCAGCAAACAGGCTACAACTCCACTTCAAAAGCTACCAACAGAGAGAGAAAACTCGTGATCATGATACAAGTAAAAGACAAAAGATGAAGTTTCTGAAGAGAAGCTTGTCCATGACGAAACTAGGAGATGAGCACAAGCTAACATACCCCCTGAAGTGCGAACTTCTGAGTCAAACAGTAAAAAGCAGCGACAAGAAGGGAGTAGGAACAAAACTATCATCTGCGGAACACAGCCCAACGAGAGAGTATTGGATGGAAGCAAAATCAGGACTGCTTTCACGCATTGTTCATAGTGCAAGACATTGAATTAATGAAGTTCCGTAGCCAGATGTTAAAAGCTGGCTTACTGGTCTCCGGAGAAAAAGTACAAGTTGTTATGAATGATTGGCCGAAATTCATAGAATTTTTTCACAGATGGAATTCGGGCGACTCACTGTAGGTTAGAATTCTAGCTCTTCTACTCATTGATGGCTGTTAATGACTAGGCTTATTAGGTCCATTTGGATGGGTCTAAAACCCGATAAAGCTTCACTTCTTGCTCATTATCACTGGCTTTAGCAATGAAACTTGCGGGGCTGGTTATATGTTAGTGCTTTATAAATCTTGAAGAGGACAGAGGACAGGTTCTTCTTCAGTGATTTCCAACTATAGTGCTTTATAAATCTTGAAGAGGACAGAGGACAGGTTCTTCTTCAGTGATTTCCAACTAAAACTTCATCCCCTCCAAGAAAATGCCTAAGAACAAAGTAAAAGACTTCCATAATTATGGAGTTGAATCACAAGAGCCGTTTGATTCATGAAAACCATACCAGAACCTTGCTGCAGTACAGGGGTCTATTCCAATATTTCATTTGGCCAAAGCTGCTTCCACCTGGAAATTTCCTCATTGTTATATAGCCTTCTGATTCCTCCATAAAATCCATCCGCCTCATTCCCCTCTTCTTTATGATCTTTCCGGTCTATGGTTGTCTGTCTCCACCGCGAACCAAGACTGTACTGATGGAACTCTAACAGTATGGTATCTGTAATATCAATAGCAAAACATGATGGAAAATCCCAAGTTATGACAAAGAAAACATGAGTTAGGAACAGGTTTATGGTTGGATCCTTTCTTCTAGTATATTATCTTAAAAGGAATCTCACTATAAAAATCAACTATAACTGAACAGACGTTCCCAAAGGTTGAAATGAATGGCAAACTTGAGCACATGTTCAGGATATGTTCCAAATCCAAAAATGGATGACTTCATTCCCTACAAGCTAATTTTCTTATCCATATCACATATTCTCTTCTTATCAAATAACAAGTGGGAAAGGGTATCTTTTGGTGATGTAACGTGACCAACGGGTCATCCAATGGTGCAACCTTTGGAACACAATTGAGGCCCATTACGTTGCGAAGAAGATAGAAAATCGCTGAGAACAGACCTTATTTCTGTGCTGGTAAAAGTTAGGACATATAGACAAGGATTTGTCTCGGTGACCAAAGAAGTAACCATAACTAGTGGTCCACAAATAAAAAGTTGGAATTCAGAAAAGGACCATAAAAGCATACTGTATCATAAATTCCTCGACACTTCTTACAGGAAAGAAGTTAAGGGGTTTGTTGTCTCATGAATTTGAAGCTATATTCAGTATAGTTCCTCTATCTTCCTGTTCCTAAATAACCCTCTTCCCTCTTACTCTTGATGTTTAAATAGAAGAAGAAAGTTTCTATATGTTTGAGAATCTCGACAACTAGTGCATAACTGGAATCTTTATATGCAAATCAGAAGGAGAAAAAAGAGATGAAATGACTCACCACTACTATGACACCGGCATCTGTATTCATTCCCATCACATGACTCCAGGTGACCAACAATACCATACCACCAACCTGAGATTCATATCATATTTAATCAAAAGGGGCATTATATTCTATATTCACTCCCTTCTATACTTGGATAAGGGCATCATATGCTTTTGCTTGCATTTTAATATTCAAATCCATGTAAATCACTTAGTATTAAACTGTTGTCTCACGGTCTCTGCCTGTTACTTACAAGAAGTGTACCATGAATCATGGACATTGCAATAGATTTAAGAGTTCACCACTATTTAAAAGCTGTATCCAGCTTCTTGTTATGGCCAATGGTGCCATGATTAAGATCCAAATCAGTTTTCTTTCATCCAAATGACACTGAATCTAGTTATCAATGCAGCTGAGACAGACCTTTAAAAAAATTTAAATGGACAACAAAAGAATAGTGTTAAGAACAAACCATAAGGGAATTCTTTATTTCTTCTCCACTGAATCTCAATGTGATCACCCGGGCGTAGATCGTTCAAGCAATCAGAGACATGTAGAGCGTATGGAGAATTATCAACAGGTGGTGCTCTAAGTCTTTCCCATGGCACATTAGTCTCTATGGTAATTGCTCTTCTTCCATGTGGAGCGTACCTGCATCAGACAGATACTATAAAATTCAATCCCACTAGATTTACTTACCCATTTTGTTAATCCTTGCCTCATTCATTATTAAGGCATAAACATCTTTTTGAGGCAAGAGCTGATTCAAGAATCTAGAACACCATAGTTACATTTAAGCTCTAGAACACCATAGTTACATTTAAGCTCTATTAACAACGAGCTATTCATAATCATAATCCAGAAAGACAATATTTTCAATTACCTGGCTAGAAATGTGTCTGTACGAGGATCGTAGCAAAGATCAGCATCGTAACATGATAACATGAACCCAACATGCCCATTCTGCAATATACAACATGGAAGAACTTTTATTACCAGAAGAAACACAACACATCAATCTTCCCAAAAATTTGAAGTAAAGAGCTAATCGGAAATCAGTGATCCTAAAGATAAAAAATTTAGAACTTCAAGTCGTGTAAAGGTGACATATGCCGGATGATCATCACCTCTCGGTTATACACCTGAGCTGGGAACCAGAACCTGCCATTTTCAAGTATAAGGTACCAGAACATGATTGAATCAACAGGCAAAGGACTATTCTGCTTGCTATCAACATTGATCTTTGATTTAATCCAAGAAAATGGTGAAAACATAGATAGGAGCTTCATGAACCCCTTTCTGTTGTTGAGTTTACAGCTCCAAAAATCTTTTCTAGTAGCTAAATGCCATTGCCACTCCCTATAAGCAGCAGGGCCAATAACCCTACCCCATTTCCGCTTCATATGTTTTTCCCACAAGTGATCACTCATGCACCTTTCCCTCATAGAAGTACACACACACGCCATGCTACGAAGCCCCGCAGGGGATAGCCTTTCAAGAATGCAGTCCAGGGCCAGTTCTGGCAAGTCCAAAATTGACATCAATCCAGTTCCATCCTCATTTTTTTGTACATTGGTATTTGAAGTTAAAGCCATCGTCTTCAAAGAAACTACTGCGCAGAATCTAGTGATGCAAAGACTTTTGAGAAGGGTCTTCTGTAGCAAAGATAGGTTAACCAACTCTTTCCAGAAGACATGTGACAACAATCTCACATCATTTGCCCATGGAGGCAATGGCTTCAGAGAAAGAAGGGACTTTAAAAAGAGGAGGAAGGTGAAAGAAGTGATGAACAAGTAAAGTAGCATTATAGATTTTGTTTTTAAGAGAGGAAATATATTACGAGTCAAATTCAAGTTTGGAATAAAAGAAATACGAGATAAAGTGGAAGAACAGCCAGCCAATTATGGAAAAGCAGTGTCAGCAAAGGAAGGAGGACAAGTAAACCCAATTGTTTTCGGGTGCCATTAACCTGTGCCCACCTGTTCCCAACAATATCCAACATGAAAAATTAGATGGGGTGGATGTTGTTGTGAAAAGTGGGGCACAGGTGATTTGGAGCCATTGTTTTCTGATTCTTCCCCAAATCCCACCTTGAAAAAAATTACATAGTGGGATCGGAACGGAAACAAATACAATTTAAATGCTAAAAACCTTCAACATTTGTGGGTATTCATTGACTAGGAGAGAAAACCCACCAAACCCAGCAGCGGGCTTCCTCCTCGTCAAGAATAAATCTAAATTAAAAAACCTTTTTGTACAAAGCTTTTACCTTTGATGAGGTATGTCACCTTAACCCAGAATACAAATCAAACACTATAAAAACACACAATCTACCACCTGAAGTGATTCGCACAGACAGATTCTACCGCTATCACTCAAAAAAAGAGCAACTCTAGACTCATACACAGAGGAGGATCAGGATAGTTAAAGAATGAGAGCTTAGATGAACCACCCCGTGGGGAGAGAACAACGAAGGTATTGGGGTATAGAGAAGATATGGGTTTTCTGACACCTGGAAATCCCAAGAACAAAGCAAAAGCATGGAAGAGAAGTCTAGATACAGAGACGCATATCCTCAAATATCTTAATTTTGGTAAAAAGCGAACCAGAAATCAATAGAAAACAGTAAGACGGATCGTGGAGGAGAATAATATAGATCTGTGGTTGTTGAGAAGCAACAAGATTAGGTGCACCCAACAACCCTCAGAGATGGTATTAAAATTATACTCGGCACGAGAGATCCAATGCAGAAAAGGACAAACAAGACAGATGAAGATGAAGATGATCCCTGGTTACTTTTTCGCCCATCTCACCTACCTTAACTGAATCTCCTAAATCCTCCAACCATGAACTGATGAACACCTCATGTTTCTCTCTCCAGCGGAAAATCGCAAACAGCAAGTAGTGGGGGTAGATAGAGACAGAGAGCGACATGTATTAATGGCAGTAATGCGCCGGTATTGTTCAGAGCGAGCTTCCATTGCGTTTTGATATGACGTCTACTATCCAGTGTTAAGTTCTGACGTGAATTCGGAGAAAAGGGACAAAAACAAAGTTAGGACAAGCAACAACGTACGAAAAGGAACAGAAGTGGCGTCATAACTCGTAGTTAAGGAGGTTCTGTCTTGCATTCATTTTGTCCGGTTGAAAACTAATCCTTTTCTGAATAAAGTTACATGCATTTAACTCTCTCCCGTTCTTATTGCATATCTCGCTCATGTAAAGCTGACGACGGTGAGAGCTTCTTTTAGCTTAAGTGAGGTCGTAAATTTGAACCGGTCTCATGTTTAAAATTTAGAGTTAGAGTTTTACCTCTCACAAGGGATCTATCTGGCTCGAATGGAGATTAGTTTAGGTGTGGATAGCTTAAAGATATCTTCTCATAATTAGGATTCTCCTAAAACACATCGTAAGAAATAAAAAAAAAAGCTGACGTGAAAGTCGGATTGGACTTAAGACGGCCCAAACTTGATTTGTTTACGGCCTTTAATTGGACCGGGCCTGTGCAGCTTGAGGCCAAGATCAACTTAAGATTTGATTTTTTTTTCAATTCTAAGCCCAAGGTTTGGTGATTACCCACTCTATCGTATACTTTCAAAGACTATCCCCAATTCCTCATGGTATGGAATTAAAAGAAAAGTTAAAAGTTATTGTTTTATGAACGTTAAGTAAACTTTTGAGTATATATCATAAAATACTTATTGTGTAAATACTAT
Organism: Erythroxylum subrotundum; assembly: GCA_027563845.1. NCBI lineage: Eukaryota > Viridiplantae > Streptophyta > Magnoliopsida > Malpighiales > Erythroxylaceae > Erythroxylum > Erythroxylum subrotundum. Next base: position 10,159 of record JAOQMQ010003870.1, read on the forward strand.
TTAATGAATCAAAAAATTAAAATTAAATAATTTAGGTAGTTATATGAAATTTTAAAATAAAAAATCTGAAAAACTTATAATTCTAAGAATTTATTAATGAATTTAATAATTAATATTTTGAAATTTTTAAAGAACTTTCTCTAATCATTTCAAGAAATATTTAAAAATTAAACCAAACTATGAGAATTATTATTTAAAAGATTAAACTGTTAGCATCACGAAATTATTTAATGCTAACGTTTTACTCGTAATCATAAAATTTTTTATTTTGTTTTTAAGCGAAATTATTTTGAATGTAAATTTCATATATAAAAATATTTATACTTTTTAGAATCTAAGATTAAAATAGTAATAAAAACAATCGATCGTGATAACCTGAAGTAATTTTTTTAAAAAATTTGTGAAAACTCTCTTTTTTTATATATCTAGAAAACAAAACAATCTCTAATATGATATTTAGTTTTTATATATATCATCATCATCATCACATTTAGTTCGAATTCTCGCAAAAAAGTAAAGTTTAGGAAGGTCTGATAGTACGCAGCCTTATCCCTACATAATACAGAAGTTGTTTCCGGTAGACCCACATATAGATATGACAATATATATATATATATATATAAATATGTATATATATGTATATATATACATATGTATATATATGTATATATATACATATGTATATATATATATATGTATATATATACATATGTATATATATATACATATGTATATATATACACAAATTAAAAGGACATACATGGTTTACAACTTTAGATGCAAAATCTGGCTACTGGCAACTTCGTTTACATGAAAAT
>JAOQMQ010003896.1:0-10974 GCA_027563845.1 Erythroxylum subrotundum
TCCTGAAGTTCAATATGAATCTGAAGTTGACGGTTTTGAGAAATAGAACCGAAAGCTTGTGCTAAAGCTTGCCAGACGGCTTGAGAGGAGTTTAGCCCAACAATATATGAGAAAACATCTTCAGAGAGAGAGGAGTGAAGCCAGGAATGCAAGAGCTGGTCCTGTTTGAACTAAGTAGCATATTCAAGATTAGGAATGTCAATTGTTGGGTCAAATGGAGATTTGATTGTTTTTTACGGTGGGGAAGAGCCATCAATGAGGTTGTTTAGATTGTGATAGTTTAGGAGAGGTTGGAATTGGGTTTTCCATGCCAGATAATTGGTGGGTTTTAGTTTAACAGAGAAAGAATGCTGGGCATTAGGAGGGTGGGACGAGATTTGGTTTAGTGGTTCAGCCATTGGTTACTCTGATATCATGTACGAACAACAGAGAAAACAGCAGAGAAGGAGAAGAAAATTGTGTATCTTTTAGTTATAATAATGTGGCTTTTATAGCCAAGTACAACAGATATGCTAAGCTAAAAGTAAGGGAAAAAGATCTCAACAAAACAAGTATACACCAAGAATCAAGGAATCAAATATACACAGTATCAGGAAAAATATCAGCTGCTGATAACATAATAGAGTCTGCACATATTTACTGATATCTTAACACGAGGCACCAATTTTACCAATTCCATTGACCTTTGCTTTAGTTTTTGTCTGCAAAGACAACATTACCTCCATCTTTGCTTTCGATATAGTTGAAGTGTGATATTTCACCTGTCATGTGTCTTGAATAGCCACTGCCAACTATCCATTGATTTTCTCTTGTCACTATACTAAAGCATATCTACAGAATGTATTATCTCAGATAATTTCTTCATTCTACGAATGTTACAAAAATGACTAATATGTCTATGTTTGCTATAGTAAAAACACAAAACAGATAAATGAGAGTTACTTTCATTTTTTTCATGCAACAAATTACTGCCTTTTCGATTATGGCTACTACTGTTTCTAAGAAAGAAATTCTTGTACAGCTTAATATTATTATCTTCGTCTAATCCTATTGTTGTCTTGTCAAAGACACCTTTACCATTACTAAGTAATACATCAAGATTATTCTTTCTATCTACAAAATTAGCAAGATCTTTTTCTAAAGATATGATTTTAAAGCAAATTTCTCTTTTTCAAGTTTCAGTACAACAACCTTTTCTTCTAATTGTTTTACTTTTTCATAATCATTCTCAAGCAATGCATTTTCTAAGTAAGTCCCTTTTTCTTCCAAAAATTCTTTTTTGGATACCTTTTGCTTATAATCACTTTCAAAAGATTTATTCTTAGGCCACATGTTCTTATTCACTTATTCTAATGATGTAATTTTATTTTTCAAAGATGCATCATTGTTTTTAGACATCTCAATTTCTTTGAAATATTGCATGGTTAACTTTTTATATTGAGCATACAGTTCATGATATACATCTTGTAATTCATCAAATTCAATATCAAAGTCAAAATAATATACCTCATCTTCTCCTGAAGCCGCCATAAGACAAACATTGCTTACTTCTTCGGACTCTTCCTCATCAAAATTTTCAAAATCTTCATCAGACCATGCTATATTCATAGCTTGCTTTCTGGGTCTTCTATTTTTAGTTTTGTCCTTTTTAAGAAGGGACATTCTGGTCTAGTGTATCCAAACTTCTTGCAATGATAACATATAATTTGAGTATTCTATGTATTGCTATTGTTGCCGTTACCTTTTAACAGGAACCTATTGTTTCCAATTTTCTTATTTCCTTCGCTTTTCTTTATCAGCTTCTTTTTGTAAAAGTGTGCATACTTTCTGACCATAAAATTGAATTCGTCATCTCCATCTATCTGCAACTCATTTTCACTTTCGTCGCTGATGGAGCTAATTCATCAGTAGCTTTTAAACCCATTCGTTTTCTGTAGGAGGATTGTTAATGGACATTTTTCTATTAATTTTTGAAAAATAATTTGCTAAATTATTGTCCATTTAATATTTAAATTCCACTAATTAAACGTCATTTGTTTTAATTTTAGGCAAATTACGACTTTGGCTTGGTTTGCGTAATTGTTGAATATAAAGGCATGAAGCCAGTAGGCACGGAGGAGAGAAGATTTTAGAAGAATATTGCTGGCGGCACAGAGAAGAAAATAAGGCGTGGATATTGAAATGGTAGAGAACAACGAAGCTGGTGGAAAAGCTAACAAAAAAACAACACATAAAGCATGAGTTTGTTGAAGGCTGCGTGAATTGTGGACATTAAAAGACAACCAATACATTAAGATAAAATTAGCTGGTGGTGGCTAGCGCAGAAAGTAAAAAATAGGGGCTGATGAAACGTGATTATTGACGTTAATAGCTGGTGGCGGCAGCAAACATGAAGAAAGATGAAGCCTAGCGTGAACAACAAACAGTGCTGCTTGTAAAGAAATCGTGAGCTTCTTGAGATAAAAAATCAATCACGCAAGAGGCTGCTGGAATGAAAATGACGGAACTAGCTGGTGGATATAAAAAAAGAAGCAGCTGCGTGGAGTGAAGAGAGCTGGAGACGTTGGCAATAACCATCGCCGAAACATTACAGCCTTCACTCAAAACTTTCCATTCACGTTGAAAACATAGCTGGACCAAGGCAAATATCGTAGCTGATTGAGATTAAAAATCGCAAGTAGCTGGTGGAGATCTTCTTTGGCAGCAGCTGTTGGAGACCAAAGGAGATTAACGTTGGAGCAGCTGGAAAAACGTTGACACCTGGTGAAGTTGAAGAACGAAGTAGCTGTTGGAGTCATCTGGTGGAGTTCAAAGGAAACGTTGAAGCTGATTGGGAAGTCTTGCGTGAGTTGCTGTTGTAAGGAACAAAAGAAGCAGCTGAAGATGTCACTTAGTCCACACACCAAAAATGTGAGAAGATAACGTTGCTATAGGTGAAAACAAAAGCTAGTGGTGTTACATCACTAAGTGGGAGACACATTGATTTAGCTAGTGGAGGAATAATAAAAAAGAGTTAGCAAGGTGGGTGAGACACGTTGATCTTGGATGAAGACATTGATGAAGCAGTTGAACAAAGTGACAGGCAGAAATACTTGGCAAGCTAGTGACGCGACAAAGAAAAAATATTGTTGCAGAAAAGGGGGTATTTTTAATTTGTTTTCTTAATTTATTTTTATTGCCTTATTTATTTTAATTGTGTGATTTTAATCAATGCAAACATATTTTAAGACCATAATTTATGTTTCTTTGATAAATATGTGTGAGTAATTTTATTTTCGGTTAAGGTTAAGATTGATATTGGATTAGGATAATTTTTGTGGTATTGATTTTTGCTTGGTTAAATGCATGATTAATCTTAATTTAGCTTGATCACCTAGATTAAGACCTTAGATGATTAAATGCCACAACCAATGGGATTTAATTTGTCGGAAAATTAATCAAGCGACATACTTGAGACTAAAGAGTAAACCAACCTTAGAATCTTGTGTGAGGATACCTAGAATTAACGAACTTAATTTTAGGCTTCTTGTATTTAATGTCTTTTATTCCGAATTATCTATGGACCAAGTAGTGACTCGGATTTAGAAGAGAGGGAATTTCCATGAACATTGGGTTTGACTTGTTTAAGTGAAGTTTATCCTAAATCAATCCACTGTTACAATTTTATTTTAATCTCCAATCCAATTGAAATCTGATACCTTAACCGATTTTTGTCATTTGATTAAATCTCGTCGTTTTAATTCAATCCTTGCAATTTTTCATATTTTCTTAATTTGTTTACTTTATTTTATTTTATTTTCACATCAATCAATTCTTGATCGTCTGAGTAATTTTTCATCGTTTAATTTAATTGTCTTGCGTGTTGAAATTTTTCCTTTGGGTACGATATCCGGTTCTTACCGATTTATATTATTTGTCGACGGGGTGCACTTGCCTCTAATTGGTCTAGATAAAATTTAATTTATATTGTTTTGTTTAGACCGCAACATGTATGTATATTCATTGCCTTGTAGCTCACTAGTTCACCTCCTACCAATGATAATAAAAGTCACGAAAAGTGGATTTATTGATCTTTTACCAATCCAGTCTAAGAAAAAAGAAAAAAAAAAAAGGAAGTCTCTGAATAATGAACAGAAATACTGGTCTGACTTGGAGTGTGTAGGGCTATTGATTATGCAGAGTTTTAACGTTAATGGTATTGAATTAATAATAAACTAATTACTGGTCCCGGTTCGGTCACCCATATGGTATTCCACTTGCAGAAATACGTTGCCTAATCATTTATCTAATTACGACAATTTGAGATTTTTGAACGAATCATTCCCCACATAGGAATAGGATTGAGTTCCAGTGACTTGTAATGGAAAAAAATTCCAGAGAATACATTTTAACTTTGCTTGAAGAATATGCTTACAGGTTGATTAGCAAATAATATAATTGCCCATAAGCGATTTCATCGCCTTTGACCTGTAAGGCTGTAACTTGAGAAAAAACAGAATTTAACAGGAAAATTTATTGCTAAGAGTCCTTTAATGACGTGTTGGTTGGTACGGTTGTACGTTAATCATCCCATATATAAACATACAAAGACCATCCTCTCTATATCATCCGCCTAGCAACCAGGTGGTGTATACACATATCAGAAAGTGGAAAACTTTGCATGTTAATGGGTTCAACTTCGAAAAAGGAAAGTAAAGAGAATGGATGTTCAAGTTGGTCATAACAAAAGACTTACTTCTCCTGAGTCTGAAATTGTAGACAAGAAGGGAAAAGATGATCAGAAGAAATCAAACAAAGACAAAAGGTATGGTCTTGTGTCGTTTCAAGAGCTACCAGATTAAATGAAGGACAATGAGTTCGTACCTGGCTACTACAGAGCCAACTGGCCTCTCAAAGAAGCTCTTTTTAGCATTTTTCCCTGGCACAATGAAACCCTCAACGTTTGGACGCAAGTGAAAGTTCTTCTGCTTACAATCTTTAACGAACTTGAAGTGAAGTTCAAATCTTTTTTGTGGGTTTATTTATATCTGATTGTACATGTAAGCAGGCATTTGGTTGGTTTCTTGCTATTTCTGGGATTGACTGTATCGAACATAATGCAAGTACCTTAGGCTTTGGATCTCCTTGGCTTGTTTACCAGGTTTTTTTTTTTTTTGGAGAACAAAGAATCAACCCTTTCTGTTGTGAGATAGCATAGTCTTGCATCTTCTGAATGCTCTGACTATGAAGTTAACTGATAACTTACATATCCTAAATTGTTTCTCAAATTCATCTGATAGAGGAATTGATCATAGTTGTTTACAAATCTCATTCCTGTAATTCGAAGCTTAACGCAAAACTGCATCAGAATGTGTATTTCTTTTACATAGTAACTCATAGAATACAAAAAAACATGATTTCCATTTTTCTACTTAGAACAAATTTGGCGAATTGTATGATAAAAATCCAGGGAATGGTGGAGATTCTGCTGAAAATGATATATAGGTCTGTTAATATGTTGCTGGCCAATTCTTACTAATATAGAGACAAATAATTATAATCATTCAAAAGATTTCTTTTAGTTGAGTGTTTTCATGTTAGATAGACAAACATATTTTCCTTATATCCTATGTTGTCTTTTATGTCATCTACTTAATGTCAAATCTACTTCAGGACTCCACCAAACTCCTTGATTTGAAGTAGATAACTTCTTAAAAAATGGACTCTTCGCTGGCCGAAAAGTCCATCGCACAACCTCTACTCCATCCAAGGCATTTCGTAAGTGAAATGGAGAATGTTAATAGCCTTTACATGGCACATCATCATCCCACGAACTATTCTAGTGAAAGATCTTAAATTCATGATGTGTTTAATCAATGTTTGGGGTCACCCACTTTTCTCATCTTTCTGCTAACTTCCAATTAACTATTCATGAAACTGCATATTAAGATTTTAAATTAACTCTTTAAGGAATGGAAAAAGAGACACATAATTAATTTACAATAATGAAGATTGATTGAAATCACCTCCTAACTAAAATTTAAGTACAACAGAGAAACATGTTTCTAGAGAAGATAAGTAATCCCAAATTAAGATAAAAATGGAAGATGATCCACCAAAAAGTAGTAGCATGATGTGATCATCAACTTGATAAAGTAGAACCATTCTTGTTGCCAGTAAGGATTTATATACAAAATTGAAATTATTCCCAACAACATAACAGTGAAAGTAACCCAAAAACTTATCTGAAAAATCTTTATATCTATGAAACCATCATAATCATCTGTATCACTTATCGAACTCTCCTTTGTCATTGACAATTCTGTTGGAGTGCAATTCTTGGGCAGGGGTAATCCACACAAAAAAGGATTTCCTCGGTAGCTACTTTCTTCAAATGTGGCAAACTGATCGACTCTTTCCAGCGTCTTACCAGAAATATTGTTGTAAGCCACGCTGAACACTTCTAAAGATTTTAACTGAACCAAATGAGGAGGAATTATTCCACTCAAGTGATTGTAAGACAGGTCCAAACTCTCCATTGATGTCATATTCGAAAATGATAATGGAATATGTCCTATCAAATTGTTACGAGATAAGTTCAACATCTTCATACCTTCTTTGTTTCCAATTTCAAAAGGAATTGAACACAAGAAGTTGTTACTGGAGAGATCTAATCCAATGAAACCAATCATAATCATACGGAATATGTTGTACTGGTAAGTATTTCCTTTTTGTTCCAATTCAAGAAATCCATAAGAGTAAGGTCCATAAACACCCCAAGGAGAAGTTTTGAAAGTATCGTTCTTGAGTGAGAGAGTGTCAAACCTATTATGAGAAAGATCAACGAACTTTAATTCATTCATCAACTTCCATAAATAAATAGGTATTTCACCTTCCAAATTGTTATGATTTAATAGAACATACATCAACTGGTACAAATTCTTGATTGAGTTTGGTATGCTACCAGTTAAGTAGTTATAGCTGAGATCTAGTATGACCACGCTAGAGTTAGGAAGTACATTGGGAAAAGGTCCTTCAAGTCTGTTATGGGATAAATAGATGTGTGCAGCTTGTGGAGGTATGAACATTGAGGGTAGGCTTCCAAAAAGGTTATTATTTGACAGATCCATGATTGAAAGAGATGACATATTCCCAATCCACTCTGGCATCTTGCCAAATAATTTATTGTGATTAATGTCTAATTGTAAAAGAGAACAATTAGATAAGCTATTTGGAATCTTTCCAATGAAATCATTTCTGCTCAAGGATAAAGAGTTTAGCATTGGAAAATACCTTCCAATCTCTTTAGGGATGTGGCCATAAAATTGATTGTTGGAAATGTTCAAGTCTCCCAACATTGGGTGAGGATGAATTGGCAAACGCATCGTTCCCGAAAGAGAACAATTGCCTAAAGAAAGGGTTTCCAAATTCGTATTGTTGTCTAGTAACCAACTTGGAAATCCAGCTTCCCTCATTTGAATACCGGAAAGATCAAGATATCTCAAATCATACTGATGGTGTAAAAATTTGGGAAATGAAACCCCTCCTTCTCCATATGTAGAGAACAAAACAAGTTCTTGTAGTTGAAACTTAGGATTCAAACTATTATCCACCCCACCACTCTCCGCGTACGTATCATTCACATCAGCATATAAATGCTTGAGTTTAGAATGATTGAGAAATGGAGAGAGTGATATTGGAATTTGAAATTGATTATCATAAATAGATAGATACTCAATGGATGTGAGACTCTTCAAGGGAGATGCAGATATATTTTCAGTGAAGTGATTGACGATCAAGTCCAAAAATTGGAGAAGTGTCAAATTCGCCAAACAAGAAGGCAAAGTGTCACTAATATTATTACTTCCCAGATCGAGCTTTCGGAGATTCTTCAACTTGTACAATTCTAAAAATAAATCAAGAGAACATTAGAGAGCAGAGAGAAAAATAACAATTCTTTAAATTTTAAATTAACTCATAAAAAAGGTACCATCAATGCTGCCTGTGAGTTCACAACTATTCAATAGTAAACTTTCAAGTGAAGTAATATTTGCAACAGAGTTGAGGAAACCTACAAAAATCACACAACAAAAAGATAATATAGTCAATTATTAATTATTTTCAGGATTTTTTTAAAAAATAACATGTTTATAAACCATTATTTATGATTTTAAGTACTTCTAAACATTACATATTTTGCAACTTTAAATGATAATTCTAACTAATTATTAACAAATTAAAGCAAATTAAGTTTAATCATTTATTTGATACAACAGCAATTCCTACTTACTTCGATTGTTGAGTGTCTCATAGTTGATACTTTGCAAGGACAAGAGCCTCAAAGATCGAAGTCCTCCAAGCGACAGGAGGAAGTTTTCATCCATGTCAGAACTATCCAATAGCAACTCTTCCAATTTATTTAGATCATCTTAAATTGCATAACAAATTTCAACACAAAAAGAAAAATAATTTAACAACTGCATAATAATAAATGCGTAATAACAAGTAAATGATTAATTATAAACTTTAGTTACCTTGTGGGAATAGTACTCCTTTGAAATTATTATCTTCCAAATAAAGAGATTTAAGGTTTTTGAATACTTTTAATGAATGTAGTTCAAAGTTGCTCCGGTTACAAATCCCATCAGAAAGCCAAATGATGCTTATGTTGCTTGAACCTTGGATTTCTATCACCAAATAAGTAAACAACGTATCATGGAGAAAGTATTATTCTCATAAACTTAGTATCAACATGCCTGCTGATGTTTTAACCATTGAAAATTAGTTTTAATCTACAAGTTCCTTAGTATAGTTGTTTCGTTTCTCTTATCATTCTTTGTATTAAAAATAAAATTATTCAAAATTTGTATCAATTTATACCTTCGGAAGAAACAAACTTTTCAATATTGTTGCTGCTTAAGTCTAACTCCTCCAAATTAGGTATTTTGACCAAATATGGTAAATAATAGAAAGAAGTTATTAAACATGTATGTTATTTAATATATATCACAACAATTTGTATTATAATTTAGTTTTTTATAAATTAGGCATTTAAAAGTAAAAACTACTTTCTTATTTGTAATTAATAATAAGATGAAATATATTAATAATCTATAAGAAAAATAAAAAAGAAATATGTACCTTTCATATAAATTGATCCATTCAATTTATTAGAACTTAACGACAAAGTTTTGAGGGAATGAAATCCTTGAAACATTGATAAAACATTATTATTCAAACCATTCCAACCCAAGTGAAGAGCCTCCAGAAGGTTCAGCCTTTGCAGCTCTTCAAAACCTGAAGTAGTTACATGTTAGAACTTGCTTAATAAAACAAATTAAGTTGAATTAAATTGACAAGACACGACAATCCGTCCAATATATATATATATATATATATATATATATATAAAAGAGTAAATGAGAAAATGGTATTAGTTTGTAATATCATATGGTGTTTGTGTGGTATTAACAAAAATCAGAACAACCTTCATTTTCTACGCAGCAAACAATGTTGTTGACGCTTAAATCAAGATATCTGAGTTGTTGAAAAGGAAGGAAAACTGAGGCATTAAAGTTCCATTCTCCTAAACTCTCATCTCTAGAACCCCAAAGATTTAGCTCATTGACTCGCCCCGTTGTGACGTCGCACTCAACTCCGTCCCATTTACAACAGTCGATATTCATATCCCGTAAAAGCCAAGATGTGCTGTTTGGGTAATTGAAGGAATGTTGGAGCTGCAACAGTGCAGCTCTCTCCTCCTCCAAACCACCACGGGAGCTCCACCATTGTAATAGTAATAATAATGCTATCATAATTCTCACTTCTTTTTGTAACCTCGTATGGTATACTGCTCTCGCCATTTCTACGGATCGCATAGTGCTATCATAATCCAACTCAAGGCTTCGCGAATGGCCATAACCTCGACAGTTTTGGCATCAAAATGACCCGGGATAGCTACCTGCATAGCGCTGACAAACGATCCAAGGGAATCACGACCCGGGATAGCTACCGGCATAGACTATATAACCAAAAATGCATTAATGGTTATATAGTCTATGGAACAAAAGACATTTGTCATTTTACAGGTTGCAGCGTTGAACAAGTTGGTACCATGACTTGGTAACTTCTCTTTTGATACATACATGTTCTGATAGTGACTGATCTTTCTACGCGTGTTTGGAGTAGACTTCACTTCATGGAGGTAACTGCTCTTTTGATATATACATGTTTTGATACTGACTGATCTTTCCACGCGTGTTTGGAGTAGACTTGACTTCACGAACAATAATTCATCCCTACATTATGCGATCACTACTCACTCCCAAGTGGTCCAACCGTGTTTGCTCTTCCAATAACCCCACTTAGACTTCTTGAATCGAATTTCATATCATTGATAGAAGAGTCAAGAAAGTTGTTAAGCTTGTCAATACAAATTAACGGCGGTCTAGCTACGGAGTCCAATATTTTCTCTGAAGTGAAGAAGGAATACTCTTCGTTCTACACGTTACTTGAAATTTTATTTTTAAATAAAATTAACATAAAATTTAAGATGTAAATTTATCAAAAATGTGATAAGGATGCATTGAAGAATTATATAATCATAATTCAAATTTTCTTATTTAAAAAAAAAAGTTAAAAGCAGTTTAATTTAGTTATATACTTCTTAAATATATTACATAAAATACATAATATTAGTTTCTTAAAAATTGATAAGTTATGAATGTATTATTAAATTGTATAATCTTAATATAAATAATAACGTCAAGCTAAAATTGAAAATCTAACTATTTTATTGTCACTTTTCTAAGTTCAGGCTATAATTATAAAAAACAAAAAATTTGAACATTTTATTGTCACTTTTTAAAATTCAAACTATAATTACAAAATTGAGCAATTAACCTTTCAAGCTCCTGCGTAGGTAACTGCTTCGGGATCTGGATGATAGTTGTCTGGTTATTAGCAACATCAGCAACCATGTAGAGTGCATCCGAA
>JAOQMQ010004081.1:0-10961 GCA_027563845.1 Erythroxylum subrotundum
TACATTTAATCCATGCCATAAGATCTTAATTTAATTAACATGTAAATGAAATCCCACTAACATGCTAATTAATTCCATAAAAAATAGAATAATTAATTTATCAATACCTCAAAATTCATTTCATTCATGCTTAGCTCTTTCCAAAAAATCAAGACATTTTCTAACCATGAAATTGAAGGAATTTACTTGACATTCCTTCTAGAAAATTGTTCCTCATTGTCTTAATTTCCTAATGACATCAAAAATTATTCAATTTGTTTCCAAATTCTGAAATTTATACACCAAACAATTTTGGACTGTTCATATACTAAACCATTTTCATGCGCTTGACTTCCATCCAAAACTTGACTTGCTTAGAGATTGAATTTGAACTTAATTTCTTCATACAACTTGTAGCCTTATGTCTCTAATTTAATCCAGATCAAGAATCATCTCATTTGGATAACTAGAGATCAAATTATGGCTAAAACACTAAAGCATGCTCAATGAACTTACATTTTCCAGCTTTTACTTTTAATATTCCACATTAATCCATCGTGTATCTAAACCATATTTTCCATTTCATTTCAATTTCAAGGATTTTCCTTTGCTTTACACATAAATAACTGCCAATTAATCATCGATACTTACTCATTTAATAGTCTTAACTTATAGAAAATTTCGGGGTCCAACACAGAATATGGGGCAGATGTTAGCATCAGCCCCAGTAAATAGAGGTCAGGGGAGAGTGTTTGCTGTGAATCCCCAAGAAGCACAGGCCTCTAATACAGCTGTAATAGGTATGCCTATGCAAACCTGTTGATATTTAGTTAAATTGTTATTATGAATAGAATGTCTATGCTCTGTTATGATAAAGGATATGATTGTTCTTTCATTATGATGAATGTTGATATAGGCATAGTCCTTATCCAGAATGAGAATGCTAAAGTGTTATTTGACTCGGGTGCCACTCATTCATTTATAGCGCCGAGTTTTGCCAGAAAGCTAGATAAAGAGAGAGAATTAATGAAAGACCCACTAATCATAGTTACACCCTTAGGGGAAACTGTTGAAGTGAAATATGTTTACCCCTTATGTGTAGTGGAAATAGAAGGCAAAAATTTTATGGAAAATTTAATCGAGTTGGAAGTATTAGAATTTGATGTTATCTTGGGTATGGATTGGTTATCAAATTACTATGCTATAATGGATTGTTACGCCAAAAGAATTATACTTAGGCCAGATCCAGAAACAAAAGTGTTATATCGGGGTGATCGAATTGAGTTTCCTGTTAACAGAATTTCAGCTATGCAGGCCCAAAGACTCCTAAGAAAGGGATGTCAGGGGTATATAGCTCATGTTAGGGATACCAGAAGGGAGATCAATGAGATACAGCGGATCCCTATAGTAAGGGATTTTCCAGATGTGTTTCCAGAAGATTTACCTGGATTACCACCAGAAAGAGAAATAGAGTTTAATATAGAACTCCTTCCTGGTACAAACCCTATCTCAATTACTCCCTACGAAATGGCACCTATAGAACTAAGATAGTTAAAGGTGCAATTGCAGGATTTGCTTGATAAAGGGGTTTATTAGACCCAGTAGTTCACCGTGGGGTGCGCCAGTATTATTTGTCAAGAAGAAAGATGGATCTCTACGATTATGCATAGATTATAGGCAGTTGAATGAAGTAACTATTAAGAATAAATACCCTCTTCCTCGGATTGATGATTTGTTTGATCAATTACAGGGAGCAAGTCATTTCTCTAATATTGATCTCAAATTTGGGTATCATCAGTTGAGGATCCGAAAAGAGGATGTGCCGAACACTGCCTTTAGAACCAGATACGGACACTATGAGTTCCTGGTGCTTCCTTTTGGTTTAACGAATGCACCAACGGCCTTTATGGATTTGATGAATAAAATCTTTAGGCCGTATCTGGATAAATTCGTTGTGGTTTTCATTGATGACATATTGGTATATTCCAGGAGCCAAGAAGAACATGAAAAACACTTGGCAATGGTGTTACAAATCCTTAGGGAAAATCAATTATATGCCAAGTTGGCAAAGTGTGAGTTCTGGCTTGACAAAGTAAATTTCCTGGGTCATATACTTAGTAAAGAAGGGATTCAAGTAGATCCTCAGAAGGTGGAAGTGATGTCTAATCGGCTAAGACCTACGAAGGTTACCAAAATACAAAGTTTCTTAGGTATGGCCGGTTATTACAGACGATTTGTAAAGGACTTTTCCAAGATAGCTGCTCCACTGACGAGATTAACTCGGAAACAAGTGAGATTTGAGTGGGATGATTCCTGTGAGCAAAGTTTCCAAAAGCTTAAGGAATGTCTCACATCAGCTCCAGTGTTAGCATTGCCTTCAGGGCAAGGTGATTATGTGATATATTGTGATGCCTCCAAAGTTGGTTTAGGTTGTGTATTGATGCAGAATGGGAGGGTAATTGCCTATGCTTCAAGGCAATTAAGAAAACATGAAGTAAACTATCCTACGCATGATCTAGAAATGGCAGCTGTGATTTTTGCGTTGAAAATTTGGAGACACTATTTATATGGTGAAAAGAGTGAAATATATACAGATCATAAGAGTCTTCAGTACATTCAATAACAGAAAGAGTTGGTTATGAGACAAAGACGGTCGATTGAGTTACTGAAGGATTATGACTGTTAGATCTTGTATCACCTAGGTAAAGCCAATATAGTGGCTGATGCCTTGAGCAGAAAATCGACTGGGAGTTTGCATCATATCTCTATTCAAAAGAAAGAGCCAGTTAAAGATTTAACGGGATTATTTAATGCGGGATTGCACTTGGAAGTATCTGATTCTCAAGTATTACTTGCTCAATTCCAGGTGAAGTCCAATTTAATTGATGAGATTAAAACTGCCCAAGACAGTGACCCTGAGCTAGCCAAATTGAGAATAGCTATCCAGGATAATAAGGTGACAGAGTTCAATATAGTGGATGGAGCATTGAAATGTGGTGACAGGTTATATGTACCTGATATAAATGAGCTAAGACAAAGGATTATGCACGAGCCATTGTATGGCAGAAAGTGCAGATCTCCACTATGTTGGACAGAAGTAGGAGAAAAACAGTTAGAGGGACCAGACCTAATTCAAGAAACATCTGCAAAAGTTCCTCTGATACAGGAAAGATTAAGAATGGCCTTCAGTAGGCAAAAGAGTTATGCAGATTCTAAGAGAAGGGACATACAGTATGAACCAGGTGATCAAGTTTTCTTAAAAGTCTCTCCTATGAAAGGTGTAGTCAAATTTGGAAAGAGAGGGAAGCTGAATCCTAGATATATTGGACCATTCGAGATCCTTGAAAGGGTTGGAAATGTGTCGTATCGGTTAGCTTTGCCTCCTCATCTTAGCTACGTGCATCCAGTTTTCCATATCTCAATGTTAAGAAAGTACATTCCAGATCCTTCTCACGTGTTACAAACCCCAGAAGTGAAAATAGCAGAGAATCTCTCTTATGAAGAAACTCCAGTTGCCATCATAGATAGACAGATTAGAAAGTTGCGGAATAAAGAGATTCTGATTATCAAAGTCTAATGGCAGAATCAAAAAAAATTGAGGAATGTACATGAGAAACAGAAGAATCAATGAGAACCAGATATCCACAGTTGTTCCCCCAATAAGGTAAATTTCCAAAATTCATGGGCGAATTTTTAATAAGGGGGATAATGTAATACCCGGTATCTAGTTTATCCGGTACACCGAAATAAATCGGTATTTGAGACTGATGTCATTAAAATCACAGAATAGTGAATAATAATTTATGGTGGCATCAAATTAATGATGTATGACATTTTTCGGTGGTCACAGGAAATTGTTCAGGTAGACGGTTAAAAACCAGTACAAGAGTGGCATTTTTGTAAATAAGTGGACTTAAGGCATATAAAAGGAGTAAGTTGGAGAATAAGACAAAACACATTGTCTTCTTCCTCTCCCTCACCAACGAAAATCTCCATGGAAGCCCCCTCCAAGCTTTTTCAACTTTTGTAACAAGAAAGGGAAGGAGATTCAAGCCATTTGGGTAGTATAAAAAGGTAAGCCTCTATTCCAATGCTTAGATCTATTGATTAAAACTTAGTTTCTCTCTTCTTTTGTAAAACCCACTTGATGGAAGTTATGGGTTTGATAATTTGAATGATAGGTTTTTGTTCTTTGATGTCTAATGACACTTTAACGTAAAGAAATTTCGTTTTTATGGTGATTTTTGGGACTAAATCAAAACCTAGGGTTTTGAAGGTTAAGCTGTCATGGAGACAGATTTGTAGCTCTCATTGTACATTTGTTTTGAGCTGTTTAACGTATGAATCTGGAGAAACTCAAAACATAGAAGTTGTAGATCCAGATGTCTACTGTCTCCTTGATTTTTTTTCACGATTTTAGGGTGAGCCGAACAAGAGTAAGATGCCTCGAATTGGTACTGGTTCAGAATACCAGCGAGATTGAAACGAGAACTGAAAGTTAATTGTTTGAAGACCTTAGAGTTAGAATTGGATGATCAGTTCTTCTTAGGAAATGCTCAAAAATGTATCCTCTAAGTTCTGTATAAAGGAAATTTTAATTGGACGAGTATTCTGTTAGATATGGCCGAATAAGTGAAGGACGTTACTAACCTTAGTGATACAGAAAAGAACAGAAACAGGTCAGGCTTGTAAACATCACAATAAATCCAATTTGCATCATTTTTTAGTCGTCTTTGGATATGTGATAGCCATATGAGTCTATTGAAAATGGAGTTTTGAATCACCTTAATTGGATAAGAAATGAATAAGTTATAAGGTTTTGAGGCAGGGAGGGTCCAACTCATGAATGAATATTAAGGCTGATTGTAAATGGAAGATTTGGATTCCTTAATGACCGAATTAGAACATGGTCAAAAAAGAAGAAATGTGAATTTATGTGTTAACTAGAGGTCTGGAAAGTTTGGAAAACATTGAACCTATGTATACAAAGTTTTGCCTTCACGAATGAGACCTATGCTGATGGTTTAGTGAATAAATATCCATTTTTAATGAGATGTGTTAAGAAATGAGGTTTATGTGAGAATGACTAATGCAGGTATATGTAATTTTCATGCATGTTACCCAATAGCTTGTGAAAGCAAACAAGGAATAGAACTAGAAGTAGTACCTAGTACATCCCAAGTTCAAGAAAGGTAGAAAAGAAATCAAAACCACTGAGATAGTCGAGGTGAGTATAATCATACTACTATACTTGTGTAGTAATCATCTTTTTTATCTTGCGGCTTGTTGAATTGTTCTTGAATCCATATGACTTATTTGACATATGACTTCATGTAGTTGAGTCTAACATGTTGTATGCCGAATTGACTAGATGATTTCAGATTCTTTGCATCTTCTGGTTCCCTTATTGTGTTGAACCTATTGATTGCGATTCTTTGATGAATCATGTTTTCCATGTTATCCATGATTGACGAGTTCACAAAATATCCAGCTGATAGGGTATATTATCATACTATGCGCACATAGATAACCCGCCGGTGATGGGTTAGATTCGGGTCCTACTTGGAGAGGGCAGGCCTCCAGGGGCAAGGTTAGGCCAACCTTGTCTAGAATCAAAAAAAAAAAAGAGAGAGATATGCCATACTAGCATGCCTCTGTCTCTTCCTAAGAATTTCAGAAAGAATCAGAACTCAGAAATGAGAAAGCTCAGAATTAAGAATTCTGTAGAACCCAAAATTCAGAAAGAAACTAGAACTTAGAAAGAAACTAGAACTCAGAAAGAACCCAGAATTCAGAAAGAACCAGAACCCAGAACCTAGAAAGAATTCATAAACCAGATTCATGTTTTCTTTGAACAATTCATATTGAGCTTTATTATTGATACTCATGCTATTGCCGCATTTGAGATTACTACCTGTGTATCCAAGGAAGGAGGTAGATGGGGCCCAGTGGTGCATTGGGCCCCCCACTCCCAAGATTATTAAATAATTATATATGTATATATATATATATACATGTATATATATATATATTAGGACAGTGTTATTTAGAGGTTAGTGGTATATTGACCCCCCCCAAAATTTAATAAATTAAATATTTGAGCCCCCTATCTTAAATTCCTGGCTCCGTCACTGTGTGTATCCATTAATACCATGTATTGTTGCTCAGAATGCCGCAGACCATTCTTGTGAAGCTAGTCTTGTGTTACCTAGCCTCACAAGCATGGTAGTATGTTTATAACTCACTGAGTCGCGTTGTAGACTCACCCCTCACTATCATCATTTCAGGAGAGTAGCAGATCATACGAGAGAGAAATCCAAGCCTTTTGAGACTCGCTTGGATAAGCAGACAAGTAATGTTTTTGGCATGATGTAAATTTCTGATACTTCTAGATGCTCCATGGATTGTCATAATCATATGTACATAAAACATGTATGGATATGCTATGTTATTGAGAATGATGTCGGTTGATGATATGAGATGATCATAGATTAGTTGTTTATGAGTAGATGATGTATGTGAGAATTGCAGATTTGGATCCTTACTTCTTACAACCTATTAAGCAGGTATAAGGATTTATCTGACAAACGAATGGGTCATGTCAGATTTTAAGTAGAATATAGAAAAGTTAGGCTTACTACGGGCTTTGGTGGCATTAAGCCTACCCATTCCCCAGTGCCAACACAACCCAAAAATGCGGGTCGTGTCAGTTCCACTGTTCTTGATTAGTAGTGATTTATAGAATTTTCTTGCCAGAGTTAATTGATATTTGAAAATGTATTTTTCAAGTTTCAATTATAAATCAATTACTAATTAGCAAGAATGAACATGATTGGACTAAAAGAGTAGACATTATATTCATACTCTGTCTAACTGGAATAATGGATGATGAAAGAATTAAATTATACATCATAACCATATACGGACATGTTAAGTCAAACAACTTTAACATTCTTAATATTTGAGTAGTCATTACATATTGCTAGACTTCAATCTTGACCTATGATTATAAGTTGTTTAATTGGAGAATGAAAGATAAATAATTGTGAATTAGAATTGTAATTTGTAATCATTGTCAATATATTAGGAACCTAATGGGTCATTAAAGAGCAATTTGTAAAAGAAAAATCAATTTAATTGAATTGGACTTAATTATAAAGTTTGAGAAACTTTATGAATCAAATATGAGATACTTGATTTTATTAAAATTAAATTAATTATAATTATAATTTGATTTTAATTATAATTAAAGAATTTAATTTTAATAAAAATTTAAAAATCCTAATGATTTTTTTATTAATAGGAAGAACGTTAAGAAGCTAGAATTTATGTTCTTCCTCTTAAAAGAGTCTTGAGAAATTACTCTGTAGATACCATTAGAGGCTGGACGTTTGAACAACTCGTGGTTAAAAGTTTTCAAAGGATTTCAACAAGAACGTGAATAAGGTACAATTTCTTACGATTTATATTCGTGTTTTATTCAAGTTAATCAATTACCGGAATCTGCTCAAAATTCGTAAAATTTTATTTTTCTGCTAAGCCCGTGATTTGATAATGGTTGGATTCCAACAGTGATATCAGAGCCTCCTTTATTTGTTTAACTTGAATTAGGGGCTGATTGTTATTGATTTTGATAATAATGAAGGTTTTAAGAACTGATTTTTGTTTGTTCTCGGCGACTGTGCCTTTTCTGCTTCTGGGTTTTATGTTCTGTTAATGAATTGATTATTGTTCTGAGCAACAAAATCCTTGTTCTGGAAGTTGTTTCACGAATGTTTTTTATTTGTTCTGAAAAATTATTTTTTTCTGCCTGCTTGGGATTATTAATTCCTTGAGACATCAAAACCTTTGATAGCCGATACTGTGCATATACAAAGTTCTAAAAAACGTTTTCTATCACCTATGCATTTTGCCTTATTAAAAAAAATCAATTTGCATATGTTATTTGCTTTAACCCTTGCGATAGCTGCCTTGTATTGTGCTTCTTCGTGTTTGTGTTTCTGCCCATTATTGCGATTACTTATGCACGATTACTTCTGTCCACGAATTAGTGTGTTCCCTTGTTTTTGGATTTGAAATTTTTGTGTGTTCTGCCTTGTGTTTGTCGAACAATCGCCCATCTTTGGTGAAAAGCGACGAGTGTGTCGTTGGTGACCCAGTGGTCACTTGCAACGCCACTGGCTGGCGTCGTTAGTGGTGACGCTAGGCACGCCAGGCGTCGCTAGCAACGTCAGTGGGTTACTCATAATGCCACTGGATTGGCGTCGCTAGGGCGATTAAAAAGCCCATGAATCGCAAGGAGCGACTATCCTGCGGGAAGCAGACGTTGCGGTGGAAACCCAGGCACAACAGTGATGGCGAAGGCGACGTGAAGGAAGCATATGGGAGATGGCAGTTTGAAAATGTGGGAGCGTCGGTTGGAGAAACGTGGGCATAGACACACATCCATATTTCAGGAGCAAATGGAGAAGCAATCATGGGTCGGTGGTTGGAGAACCACTGGATGTAAAACACGCGCCTACCGCCCCCTGGCATACGTCTGAATAGACGTGCAATGTCCCCTGTTGACTGTGGGCCTCGTCCACAGTTAGCCCACAAAAGCTTTCCTTACTTCTTTTATTTGATTTTAATGTTTTGAAATTTAATTAAATTAATTTAATGAAGATTAAATTAGTTTATATGATAATTTTTATTAGCAATATTTTGGAAATTACTTTAATTTTTCAAGAGTTGAATTATTAAATTAAATTAGTTATCAAATTAATAATTAGAATCAAGCCAAGGTTTGAAATGATTTCTTACATAATTGGATTATGTTAGAAATTATAAATGTAATGAGATTATATTAATTAACATGAAATCTTAACTTCAAAATTAAAGTAATTATTTTTCTTAATATGATTAAGATAGATAATTGTATTGATGCTTAATTAACTTTAGAAAAGAAGTTTTTAAAATTAAAATTAATTAGTTTCAATTAGATTGAAATTACTTAATTTGACTCTTTAAAATTAAAATTTTTTTTAAGTAATCAAGAAAATTATTTCTTAATTAAATATATTTACTTCAATTTGATTGAGATAAATTAAATTTATGATTTTTTTTAGAGAATTATTGTTCAATTTAATTTAGAAATTGTTTCTTTATTTATGAATAATAAGTTTCTTGATTTATTAGAAAAGCATTTTTCTTCATTAAATTTCTTAAAAAGTTTTTTAATTTATTAACTAAGAAAAATGAGATTTCTTTAGTACTTTTGAAAAGTGGTTTTCTAATCAATTAAAGAAAGATTCTCTAGTTAATTAATAAATCAATCTCTAAATAAATAATATAATGACTTTCTTAATTAAATTTAAAAGTGTTTTATTTAATTTTGAAAGTAGTTTCCTTTAATACTAGAAAATAGTTTTCTAATTAAGGAAAAACAATTGGTAATGATATTAGAAATAGTTTTCTAATTGGATTAGAATTTGTTATTTATGTAATTTTGAAAAAGGAATTTTCTAAATTATAATAAATAAGTAGCATAATTTATTGAAAAATGTTTTCAATTAAATTTTGTTAAAAGAGTCAAGATAATTGGAAATAGTTTCTATTTGGATTTGAAATTTTGTTTTCAAATCAAAATAAAATTCTATTTGGAATAGAAATTTAGTTTATTTAGGAATCAATAAGTTTAATCTAATGTAATTATTTAAAGAGTTGGAAATATTACTTTAGATTATGAAAATCAAAGTTTCATGTTTTATGCATGTAATTTGATTATGCACGGATAAGATGCATACTTTATTTATGTGGTAGATATATATTGGATGCATGATAAATTGTATGTTTTATATGTTCGATATTTTACATGCAATTTATGATGGATGAGACAAATAAAATTAAAATCCTACGTTAAAATATTAAGTACAAGTTAAGAACGTGATTGTTGCCTTTTATAAGAATAAACCGGAGTTCTTTTTATAGTAGGCTTGTTGAGCAAACGCAAGGCCGTTTTAACTCAAACATGTTTAGTCTCATAATAGTGAGTTCTAATTAACTAAATTTTGTATGATTTGGACGAACAAACTCATGAGCAAATGAATTTAGAGGCAGAGCTAGGAATAACATATATTATATATTTTGACAAGAGTTGTCAACTAACAGATCTAGAAGTCACATAAGATGTGATTAAAGTTGTTATCTACCTATTTTAAGTTTAGTTGGTTTGTTGAGCAAAATCAAGATCAATTAAATTTGAATGGGATCCTAGCCCACTAGAAAGATTAAAGTAATCTTTCTGAATAGTAGTAAGGGATATTATTTCGAATAAAAAAGTGGGAGTAACAAAATACATGATTAAAGTCCTAATCTCATTTGGTAATCACGACATATAATTAGTAACTTGCTTATCTTACATTTATGTTTTTTTAACGAAATTTACCTTATTTAGCATAATTGATACTAAGTTAGTGAACCCAATTTCTTGGACATAGGTTATATTTGAGAAGAGTTCTCAAAAGTTAGAAAAGAAAATTGTATGGCCATTATGCAAATTTGTTATAATCCTTATTGAGGATTTGGTGTTAAAGTTTTAGAGATACGTCAAAATCATATGGGTGACAAAATCTATTGAAATTTTAAGTTGATTAATGTCTCATAAACTTTGATAACAACATGTAAGATGTATGTCAACACCATGATAACAAGATACAAGAGGTTGTATAGAGTAAAGCTGATAGGTATAGTATCTTCTTAGAATTGTTTCACTTAATTTAGCCTACTAAAAGCATAATTATAGACTACAATTAAAGGCTTTGCTATAGTATGATAATAGTTTTCATAAGAAGAAAATGATGCATGATTTTTATTGCCTATACATGATATGATAGAGATCATATGTATTTCTATTTCATGCTTATCAGTATTTGATACTGAATTTAGATTCAACATTATTGTAATGTTCAAAGCATGATAAGAAATAGATTGTTAAGTAAAAG
>JAOQMQ010004220.1:0-10953 GCA_027563845.1 Erythroxylum subrotundum
GCACCTTTATCGTAGGATACTCATCGGAGTGACCTTCGGGTTTTCCGGCGTGTACCCTACGGTGAGGGGGCGCTACAAGTGAACGAAGGTGATGGCTTAGGAACTGGTTCAGGCTTTGGCTTTGAATTTGACTTCTTAGGTTTAGCTTCAGCTACCTGAGGATGAATATACTATCAAATCAAAAGATAGTTGAACTTGAAGACCTTTGAAATATCCAGAAGAAGCTAATTATTCAATAGGTCTTCAAGTTCAACTATATGCCTTCTCAATAGTATCATCCACACAAGGATAATCCAGATCCAGATGATTATAGTAAATCTATTGGTCTACAAATAGAAAGATTCAGACCCAGATCTCTTAGTGGGATGTTGAAATCTTTTGCCTATCAATCTAAGCCAGCAATTCCTGTTATGACTCATACTCCTATACCCTACATGATGGTTAAGCCATATGAGGAAGATTTTCCTTCTTTATACAGAAGTACTGATGAAACAACTAAGGTTATCTCTAACCCTTATATTCAAGCCACAGGAATCACTTGACAAGGAACACTTGTCTCAAATCCTTCTGATGAAGTTCTTGACTAGAAGATAACAAATGCAGTAGTATAGAACAAAGTTCTTCAAAGAATTGATCCTAAGCTTAATGGAATCGTCAATAGACTTATGCTACGCAACATAAATTCAATGTCGTCTCTAAGTAGATCTAACGAATGTATCAGTCTTACAAAGCTCAGATTCAACAACTTGATACTGATCTTCAACATTACATTACTACACATTATATTGGACCTGACTTTGACGCCAAAGTTAGAGAAATCAAGAAGATACAAGGGACTGTGCAACAAATGGAAGCTGATATGTAATCTTCATGATTTAAAACTGTATACGGTTCATCCTCTTCAGTATTTCCAAACATACAACCAGTATACACATCTCATATGTATCGGATGTATCAAGAAGAAGCTAACTATTCAAAGGTCTTCAAGTTCAACTATCATTTGATTAGACAGTATATTCATCCTCAGGCAGCTCAAGCTAAACCTAAGAAGTCAAAGTCAAAGTCAAAGCCAAAGCCTGAACCAATTCCTGAGTCATTACCTTCATTCACTAAACCTGAACTAGTTAATAAGTGGAGTAAACGATTACAGATCAATACACCTCCTACTTCTCCACCAAAGGTTCAACCTTCCACCTCATCTATTGGGAAGGACAAAGCACCTCAGATAGAGTTCATAGCAACTCTTGTACCTACACTTACTGCAGAAGATTCATCTACTCAATTAGATAATACAAAAGCTTATTCTGAAGCCTCTGTCCTAACATCTGAAGTCTCTGTAACAATCTCTAAGTCATCATCTGAACAAATCTTTGAACCATCTTTTGCTTCCTCAGCACAACTAGCTGATTTGTCATAATTATCTTAAGTTCTGATGACTATGCCTGAACCTACTGAAGTTGAACTAAAAATAAGTGAAGCATAATCCACAAGTAATGAGCCTTACAGACCTGAACTAGCACCACAGACAGCACCTGCTCAACCGGCTGTTCAAACTTAGCCTACTTCAGGACCTTGGTTCACTTTTGATGATCTACCCCGAAAGAAATGGAGAGATCGCTTACATGAATTTGATGCATAGATAGATATAAAAATGAATCGATTGAATAATCTATTACAGGTTATTTTGTCTTAGTTTACATCTCGTTTCACTGGTACTTTGCAAGACTGGTGGCAAAGTATTAACGACTATCAAAGACTTCAGTATATCCAAGTCACTACAGCTGGAGCTCTTCTTGGAATAATTCATAAGGAATTCATTGGTGACTTTCAGCTTATTGATAAGAAGATCTGTCGGGAATATTTTTCAATAAAATACTATTCACTTGACAAGCATGATTTATAGAAGCATTATCAACATATGACGGAAAGGTATTATCTTCTTAATGATTGGAACAAACAAAAGTTGTCTGCACTTAATGCACATATGTCAAGATCCTCCACCTTTAAAGATTCCTAACAAAGGACAACCAATACTACAGACAGATGCTAGTGACAATTATTGGGGTGTTATGCTTCTTGAAGACATCAATGGCAACCGACATTATTGTGGTCATGCCAATGACCAATTTTGATCCTCTGAAAGCCATTATCACATCAGTTACAAAGAAATTCTACCTGTTAAGAGAGGAATTGAAAAGTTTGCTTTCCATCTCACATCTTATCATTTTATTATTGAAATGAATAACACCTCATTCCCTAAGATCCTTGATCAACCTAAGAAAAATCTTCCCAACAGTCAATTGCTTCGTTGGCAAGAATGGTTTTCTCACTATAAATTCTCCATCCGCCATATCAAAGGTCACCACAATACACTTGTTGATTTTCTCTCTCGACCTACTAAACCTATAATATACCACTCCCATAGAGCATATACCCAACATACTGAAGAATATTCAGGAGCATACTCTACGAAAATGGCATGTTAAGACAATTAAAACAATTCTTTTTTTACTTTTTAATCCATCGCACATAACATAAAACATTCCAATATTCATGTTGTTTCATTTTTATTCACAAACATATATAGTCTTAATGTCATTACATTTCCAAAATTCACATGTACAATATACAACAGTTGAGAGATACAATCCTTGATACAACATAACTAAGACATTTGAAAGTACAACTTATCCTGGCACTGACCCATATCCAAATGCAGAAGTTACTTCAACTAGTCTAGCTAGATTTCTCCTGAATCTAAAAAAAGGCAATGTGGCAATTTTGATGAGTTTGCGAACTCAGTGAGTAAACTATCATTAATTTGCTCACTCAAAATAGACATAAATGTCGCAAGTATATAACACAGTTTAATCAGTATCTTACATCATTCAGAATCAAATCTCATATATCACATCATTCAGAATTTATTACCTGATCGCAATATACATCATATTCCAACAAATCCATTACGAATACAAACATTTCATATAATTATTTCAGGATAATCTAATCATTCATTTCATCTCATTCATATCATCCATATATACACAAACATAGCATATCATTATATCCACTCAATTTAATCATTCTTTGCAAATATTTACATGGAACACGTAAAGATATATATATACACACATAATGCACTTAAGACTCCACTTTCATTTTTATTTTTGATGTGACTGAGTGTCTATTTAACTGTCCCATATCCGTTGCAAATATGAGACTCATTTCAGATGCTATCCCGTACCCATTGTAGATACCGAGCTCATTTCATATACTATCCTGTACCTATTGTGGATATCGGACTCATTAATCATTGAGCTTGTGGCTCTGTGTGCACATTTATGAGTTTTAAGCTCCTTTTTCACTTTTGTCACTCCAGTCACAACTCCTTTATCTGATCATGTATATTAATGTCATGAAATGTATCATTTCACATAATGTGCTATCAATCACTTTCATCGGACCCAAGTCCGAAATTCAACATTCAGTTGAGCATTTATTTCCCAAATTCACATACACGTAGTTAACACTCCCAATACAGTCTCGAATATTGAACTCCTCGAAAAATCAATTTTCTGGAATTATCAATATCACAATTATATCAAAATCATTTCAATATATATAGATATAAAGATTAAATAAAAACATTCAAACAGAAGCACATATCTAATTGAAATCACAAATCTAGGTTTCTCACAGTTTACTCCAGATTAGCTATTGCCTTGATGATCCGGCAATGTCTAGATGTTGTCGGTCAATTTGTGCTTCTATATCATACAATACACACATATTTACACATTACTAACTTATTTAATCAAATAATTGCTCAATATTACACATGTATATGTATTATGTTCAATGCATGCTCAATTGACTATCCTGGGTATGTATGTATACTTATTCATAATTCTTGGTCATTCATTCATTATAACTTGTACATAACTTGTTTGAAATTAGGTTTATACCTTAACTAATTTTTTATCACTCTCAATTCATCAATCATACGATCACCAATCCTTTTCTAATGTTTTATATTCACACAATTTCCTAATTCTCATTGATTTATAAATAATTTACATTGTTTATATCCTTTGAATCACATTTGCATTCATAGGAACATCCTTATACCATTAACAACTCATACTTCCCAAATTCATGTGCATTGATATCAAACAATCCATTCCTTAAATTATAACATCAATTAATAACCTAAACTCATCAAACACTTAATCAATTGATTCAACATCAAACTAAGCTCATTTTAAGCCCTAATCAAGTCTAAAAGTATCAATGTATACTGTTTTATCCTTATATGTGTTGGACCCCGAACTTTTCTTAGAAGTTAGAACTAATAAATGAAAATTCTTGAATTATAAATGATAGACGAGATTAAAGTATTGAATGAGAAATGTGGATAGATTCATGTTTTTGCTTTGGTGTCTTTAGTGGATAAGAGATTATGAAATGGGAAGAATTAAGGTGAAACTTAGAAGTAAAATGAAAGCGAAAATGAAGTTGAATATGTGTAATAAGTTGATGAAGAATATGTATATATGTGTATTTTTTGTTATTGGTGTTCATGATTAATCATGGATTATAATTTCTTTATGCATGATATTGAGTTGAAATGTAGTTGAGAATGAGGATTAAATGAATTAGAAAGGATGATCTTGGTATGAGTTGTGTTAAGGAAAGATTTGGAAACAAAATTGGTAGTTGATATGGAAAATGTTCACTAAGTATGCTTTAGTCTTTTAGCCACAACGTTTTCTCTAGTTATCCAAAACAGATGATCATTGATTTGTATCAAAATAGAGACATATGGATACATTTCTTCAAGACATCAAATTTAAATTCTATCTTTAAGAGTCTGAAAAATTTGTCATGAAGTTGAGAACTAGGTGCAGTACATTGGGAGATGAATGTAAAATTCGTATTCTAACTTCAGCGGAAATTCTGGATTAATCTAGATAGATTTAGACAAAGTTATCTTCTTGAAATTGTAGGTCTTTCTTGTTTCTTTCCAACGGTATATAGTATGAGAATTTTGGACTTTAGAGTCGGAAGTTATGGTCCTTATAAGGGGAGATGCTAAGGAGTATGATAGTATCATCTATGATGACGTTATATCGTCTGTGATGGCGTCATATCATCTGTGATGATGTCATATCGTCTGTGAAGACATATCGTCTGTGATGATGTCATATCGTCTTTGGTGACGTCATATAGTCTGTGAAGACGTATCGTCTGAGATGATGTTATATCCTCTATAGTTGACTTTCTGCTGCTTCTTATGTTGGCCGAAACTTCTTCTATGCACTATTTGTCTGGTCCAATTTTTTCCTTCTAGATGATAGAATCTATCTTTGAGATCTTCAAGAAAGCTGTAGATCTTGAAGTCCTCTTTCGAACCATCTAAAGAACATCTTACTCCGATATCTATAGGGAAAGTTATGGCAATTTTCCCAATTCATCTAACTTTTCAATTCGTCTAACTTTTCCTCTAGTTTCATCTGATGCTATCGTCTGGTCCATTTTTGACCCTTCAGATGATAGATTTTATCTTTGAGGTCTTTATGAAAGTTGTATATCTTGAAGTTCTCTTTCGAACCATCTAAATAATACCTTAATCAAATATTTGTAATGAAAGTTATGGCAATTCTCCCAATTCATCTAACTTTTCATCTAGTTTCATCTGATGTTATGGTCCATTTTTTACCCTCTGGATGACAGAATCTGTCTTCAAAATTTTTTTGAAAGTTTTAGATCTCAAATTCCTCTTTGAAACATCCTAAGAATGATCTTAATCCAACATCTATAGAGAGAGTTATGCCATTTGTCCCAAGATAGGTTCAATATGATTGAGGGCAAAGAATTATGTTTGATTCTTTTGGACATAACTTCATCATCCGACCTTCAAACAAAGTGATTCTGGAACCAATAGTTTTATAACGCATTTCTCTATCTCTCCATAGAATTTGATAGCATTTGGTATTGATTCGAAAAAGATTGTTTGAATCAAAGTAAGGGTATCGATTGGAAGAGTATGAATTGGATGTTTTACTGAACATACTTCGGTATTTTGATGATTTCTGGATCGATAGAGCTCCGAATGAGATGATTCTTATTTAAAAATAAACTAGAGACATGGAGCTACAAATGGTATGAAGAAATCAAAATCTAATTCAGTCTTTGAGACTTTCAATTTCTGGATGGAATGCATAGTGTATTGTTTCAATATAAGAACAGTCTGAAAGTGTTTATGGTAATACTTTCATATTTCTAAACCAAATTGAATGATTTTGGTGTCATTAAAAACTTAAGACAACGGGGAAGACTTTCTAGAAGAAAGTGTTATGTCAGAATGTTCAAGGGTATTTTTGGCAAGACATTTAAGGTTAAAAGAACATAAGCTTATAAGGAAGGGTAAAATGGATTTTTTGGACTCATTAAGGGTATAATTGAAAGAAGTGTTGTCTTGCATTCTAAGAAGAGAGAAGAACAAAAATTGAAGAGAAAAAGAGAGAGTTTCATGAAGAATAGAGGAAAATACGAAGAGAAGAAGAGAAGGAGAGAAAGAAGATAAAACAAGCTAGGGTTTAATTTTTCTTAGTCTTCAAGAGAGATTTTGGAGTTGTTCAAGAAGAGAAAAAGGTAGAGAAAGTACAATATGTTGTTTGAGAAAGTGCAATATGTTGTTATATGAGTTGTGTGATGATTTATGAAAAGACTTTGAAAGTGATTAAAAAAAAGAGGATAACATGTTTATGAAATCATGGTTTAGACATATCTCATGTTTTTGAAAAATCAAGTTTTGAAAATGTGCCATTTTGGGCAACAAGTTTACAAGTTATGAGATGTGTGTTCTGTGGGTTTGTGGTAGTCCCCTAAGTTAAGTCAAGTGCACTTTGACAAAAGGCTTCTCCCGCCTACCCGCTAGTGGTATGGAGCTCCTTTATAGACTCGTATAACTTCACGGCTAAGCAAAATCATTATGTGGGATTGCGTTAGTATGTTATGTTCACAGCTACACAGGACCATTAAGAGGAAATGTGTAGTATGTTCTATTTTTGAATCCACCCGAACCATTCTGATGTGCTTATGTGTTTAGTTATGTGAATAAGTTTGATACATTCATGTTTTGTAGTTTGAGATTTTGACTACATGATGAGAATTTTTAGAAACAAGTGCTTTATGAACTCTATGAGAATTTTCTATGACAAGTGAATGTCCAATCTTTAGGTGACAGTTAAGAGACCAAGTGATCAAGAGCCTAAGGGAATTTCTTCAAATTTTCTATTATGTTTTTTGTAATAAGACAATGGTATGACTTTTGATATGTAAATAAAGGTTTTCAAACCCTTTGCTTTAGAAATGAAATGATAGATTGAAGTAGTTTCGGTTGTGTATGTTTATATTGATTTCCTTGTAAAATGGTTGAGTTGAAGTAATAAGTTTGTTTTGATGTTTGACTGTCGTGGGCACGCTACCCTTGTGGGATGATGCATAATAAGGGTTCATGGAAATAACCATATAGGATAATACGCTCAATATCATAATTCTGAATGTTGGGCTCCGGAAGCGGGGTTCAACATTGTTTGGTATCAGAGCAAGAAGATGAATCGATGATGGTTAAGGAGATTTCATGAGAATACGCTCATGTTTCATGATTTCGCAAGAGTTGGATTCCGAAATCAAGCAGGATCCAACAATATGACTCAAACAAAACACAGAACACAAACTCTCCTTTCTTCTAAGCATTTCTATGATTGTGGGAAGGAACTAATACAATTCCCATGATCGTGGGATGGGTTAATCGAAAGTTCACCTTCACTTTCCTTCCACTTCGCTTTCAAATTTGGACACCTTCAAGATAGTTCATCAATTATACCTTAAAGATATTTCAATTCCTCATCAATTCATCTTTAATTACAATTCAAATCATTCAATTGGTAGTTCAAAAATTATGGTCTTTCAAGCTTTAAAATCAAAATAGAACATAACTAATCCATTACTTAAATTCCCAACACACATTCAACACCACACCATAACCAAATTCATCCCTAATCAATCATCATAAATGTTATTCTAACATATGTCAATAGGTCAATAATTCACTTACTAATTCAGCTCAATTTCTCCTCAGCCATCAAGCTAACTTAACCTTATGTGCAATGTTTACATCCTTTTCTTCCTAATGTTCCTTTATGAACAAGTTGTTTTCTTTTAATCATAACTCTCTCTATAAAGATCCAAATTCCATAATTCTTGTGCCTATGAAACTAGACTTCCATTAGTCTTAATATATCCAAGCATTACATAAAAATCATCTCACTTTAAAATATAATCTCCATCCAAAATCTGTCTTGTTTCTGGTAAGAAACAGATTGGTAACCAATACTCAACCTTTAATAAATCATTATAAAGACATCTCCTAACCAAACCGTTTCACAGAAAACATTAATAAGACATCAATAATCATTTTTTTAATGTTTTATACTTTCCTTAATTCGGGCTCTAAGGTCCTTAAAAATCAGGAAATAATACAAGGTTCTTACACAGGGGTCTATCAGAAGTAGTATTAGGGAAATAGGAAAAACTTGAGCTCGAGTCACTAATTTGTCAAGCCACTTTCACAAAGGTCAATTTAGGACTTATATCTATAACTTTCATTCTTTGAGTTTCTTCAAATTCCTGCTCTAAGGATATGAAAAACAGATTGAAAGAGAAAGATAAAATTGAAACCAGAATTTCAACTTACCTTGATAACTTCTCCTCTTCTCTTCCCTTTTTTCTTTCCTTCTCTTCTCATTTTCTTTTTTCTCTCTCGTCTAACCTTATGGCCTTCGTCCACTCTCACTTTTATTGCCTTTCTCATCCTTTTTCTCAACAAAATTCAAGAAGGTCAAACTAATCCATATGTTACCATTCCATTAGTCCATGTGTCACACTTCTATTGGTACATATGTTATCCTTCTATTGGTCCATATATCACTATTCTATTGTTCCATGTGTTACCCTTCTATGGGTACATATGTTATCCTTATATTGGTCAATGTGTCACTTACTTTAGGCTCCACATGTTACTCATTTAAGCCTACATATGTCACTACTTGTAAGGTTACACATGTCACCAATTATAAGGCTATATATGTCATCATTTGTAAAGCTACATATGTCACCATTCTAAAGCTCCACATGTTGGACCCCGCTTCCGGAGCCCAACAATCCGGAGTCATAAAACCTGAGCGTATTTCTCTGTAGGGTTATCTCAAAGAACCCTTATTAATCGTCATCTCACAAGGGTGGCGTGTCCACACTAGCCAAACACCAAAATCACAATTTGACTTAAAAAAATTGTAGCTCTATGTCTATAATTTATTTTGAAATAAGAACCATCTCATTCAGAGCTCTATAGCTCAAGATATGCTTAAAAATCCAAAGTATGTTCAAAACCCAGTCATGCTCTTCCAACCAATCTGTCACTTTCTTTCAATCAATCTTTTTCAAATCAACACCAAAGAATACCAATTTTTATGGAGAGATATAAAAATGTGTTAGGAATGTATTACTTCATGAATCACTTCATTTGGAGGTAGGAAGATGAAGTTATGTCCAAAAGAATCAAACATGATTTTGTCCTCAATCATACTGAACTGGTTTTGGGACAATTGACATAACTTTCACTAAAGATGTCCGATTGAGTTAATTATTATACGATTAGAAAGAGAACTTCTAGATCTATAACTTTCATGAAGATTCCAAAGCGAGATTTTTCCATTTAGAGGGTCAAAAATGCAAATTTCCAAAAATGTACAGTGTATGTCCGTTAAACGAATATAAATGTCTGCCTAACGGACATAGACGGGCTTGTGGGTGCTTTCCAGACCCAAGAAGGTCCGTTTAATGGACCTAATGTCTGTTTAACAGGCATGGACTGGTCTAGGGGCCTTTTTAGACTCGAAAAGGTTCGTTTAATGGGCCTAAAGTCTGTCTAACAGATATAGGGGATACCCAAGCCCCTCTAAAGCCTCTCTAATGATTCCTACATCCATTCTAACATTACTTTCACTTATAATCTTCTCAAATTCACCTCTCCTAGTGCAATATCACTTCATATCAGTTCAACCACCAACCTTGTTTTATTAAATCCTCAAATCTCTACTCATTTGATTCATCAAAACCACTAATTCTCATCATTTACCATAGTTGTCCTGTGTATACAATCCCATATAGTATTACCACTTATAATGATCATATCTCTCAACTCCGATATCCAAAAATTTCATACTTTATACCGTTAGAAAGCTAAAAGGATAAGCTACAACTTCCAAGTAGAGAACTTTGTCTAATTCAGCCTAGATTAATCCAATTTTTCCCTGGAAGTCAGAACACAAATCTTATTCCTATGAAAACTTGAAAATGTGGTAAACACACTTTGAGAATCATGAGCAAAACACAATCATATTTCATTTCCATCAAAAGAAATAACCATTTTAAAAAGCTTCAATGGGCTCTCTAAGCCACAATACATCAATGTCTCAAAATCTCAAAATACAAAAGATACTTGAACAATTAATACTTGAAGTGTGACTAAAGCCTAATGTTTACAAAGTCTAACTTAAAATACAAAAGTATGCCTAATCGGAGCGATGCCTTGACTCTCTTTCACTTGATCTCTTGCTCATCACCTGAATAGGGGAAGGAGAGTGGGGGTGAGCTTAAAAGCTTGTGAGTAGCATTTTATAATCAATAACAATTAAAAACCATTGAAATTATTCATTTGTCATAGAAAATTCTTAATGAATTCAAGAAATGTAGCGCCCCCTTACCGTAGAGTACGCACCGGTATGCCCGTGGGTCATTCCGGTATATATCCTACGATAAAGGTGCACTACGATAAAACTACTACTAAACCTCATACGGCATCATTATTAAATTGAACTACCA
>JAOQMQ010004262.1:0-10951 GCA_027563845.1 Erythroxylum subrotundum
TACCGACGGTTTACCGACGGAATTTGTTTCCGTTGGTAATTTTCTGACAGAAAAATTTACCGACCGAACAGAATAACAGTCGGTAAATTTACCAACGGACACAATTTTCCGTCGGTAAATTTACCGACAACCGTTTCTCCGACGTCGTTATCCGTCTGTAAATTCCGTCGCAAATTAAGCTTACCGACGAAATATGTACAAATTCCGTCGGTAATTTCCGTCGCTAAACTCTATTTTTCTTGTAGTGATGCATGCATATCTCTTCTCTTCTTGGTTCTTCTGTTTTGCCTAATTCTCAAAGACAATTCCTACTCCGCCCTTTAAAGTGCACCGAAGTTGGTGGAGAAGATGTTAACTCTGAGGTTGGATCCTGTTAACCTGCTACACCATGGAGGGGGAATTTCCAACTTAAGGCAGTGATTTTCACGATGCCTTGCATGCAGATAAGTTATTCCAATTTTATTGCTATTTCGCTAACAATCTAAGTCAAAAATATGTTCTGTTCTTGATGCTATTTGTTTATTTAGATATAAGTCATCTCTGTTTCCATATTTAATATGCCATTTGCTAATGAAACCAATATATCTATGCAAACCAATTCCAATACACCTTCTGTCACTATTGTTCCCCACATAGGTTCTGCCCCTATCATCGTAGCCTAAAGAATTATACCTGACTTAACTAGGTTAGACCCTCTAGATGGGAGAAACTTCAAAAGATTGTCTAAGAAAATTTTGTTTTACTTTCAGCATTTCAAAATTGATTATGTATTGTTTCAAGATATTTTAAGTGATAATACTGACCCTAAGACAACTAAGGATAATTATACCATTGGGGGAGTGTCGCTCAACCATATGATAAACTCGTTATTTGATTATCTATTGTAAGTACAAGACTGCTAAGAAAATTTAGGAAGCCTTAGAAGTTAAATATAGGATAGATGATGCCGATACAAAGAAATATGCAGTTGCTAGGTGGTTAAAGTTTAATATTGTTGATGATAAACCTGTTATAGACCAATTATATGAGTATAAAAACCTAGTTGTTGAAATCTTAGTTGAAGGTATGAATATGTGTGAACTGTTTCAAGCTAATGCTCTTATTGAAAAACGGTTGGCCTCATGGTATGAGTATAAAAACCAGTTAAGGTATAAGAAGAAGGACAAGAAACTACAGGAGTTGATAGTGCACATAAAGATTGAGGATGCCAACCGTACCTAGGACAAGGCCAAATCACTCACCCTTGGCCCTACTGTTAAGGCTACTGTTATTGAACATAAAAATGTAGGTAACTTTAATAAGAATGGCGGACAAAACAAGTCTTTCAACAACAACAAGCATGGTCAGTTTAAGCACAAAAGGATTGATGGTGACTGTTGGTGGTGCCACAAGCCAAGCCATCTTGCTGCATTTTGCCAAGCTAGTATCAATCATGAAAGGAAGGGCCAAGGACAGAAACCATGATAGTTCAGGAAAGGAAACCAAAAAGGGTACGAATGGGGAAACCAGAAAAGTTTTGGTAAGCCTCAAACTAATGTGGCTGAAGCTGCTGGTGGTGATGACGAGGAGATCATTACTACTGTGGTGTCTAAAGTTAACCTTGCTAGAAGCTTGGTTGAGTGGATCGTTGACACAGGAGTCACACGCCACATCTGTACCAACAAGGACTTGTTCAAATAGTTGAATAATGTTGCCGATGGTGAGTTCGTGTATATGGGCAACTCCAACAAAGTTCTTGTCGAAGGAATCTGGAAGGTCAATCTTAAACTCACTTGTGGAAAACTTTTGGCTTTATAAAATTTTTTATTTGTTTATGATGTTTGTAGAAACTTGATTTCTGGTGCCTTACTTAACAAAGCTAGTATTAAACTTACTTTTGAGCCTAATAAGCTAGTTTGGACTAGGAATGGGAACTTTATTGGTAAAGGGTTTTGTAATTGGTGCTTATTTGTACTAGATGTTGAAATGAATGCATCTACTTCCTTTGCTTATATTGTTGAGTCTCTAGATTTATGGCACTCTAGACTTAGGCATATGAATGTGAGGTCAATTAAGAGGACGAAAAGCTTAAACTTGTTGCCTAACTAGATCACTAATGAAATGGAAAATTGTCAAATTTGTGTTGAGGCTAAGCAATTTAAGAAACCTTTTAAGTCAGTGACCACCAAGAAAGAGTCACAATTGTTGGACTTGGTGCACACATATTTGGGTGATTTTAAGAATTGTGTGAGTAAAGGAGGCAGGAGATATTATATTACTTTTTTGGATGATTATTCTCGATTTACTAAGGTTTACTTAATGAAAAATAAAAGTGATGCAAAGGAAGTGTTTACGAAATACAAAGCTAAGGTTGAAAACCAATTGGAAAGGAAAACTAAGAGATTAAGGTCTAATTGAGGTGGTGAATATAATACTAATTTCCTTACTGATTATTATGGAAAAGTTAGGATTATTCATAAGTTTTCAGCCCCTTATACACCTGAACAAAATAGAATAGTCGAGAGGAAGAACCGAACACTTAAGGATATGATAAATGCATTGTTAATTTCCTCGGGTTTACCCCTGACTTTATATGGGGGAAGTTATTCTCTCAACTTGTTATATTCTAAATAGAGTCCCTCTTAAAAAAACTAGATCAAAGCCCTTATGAAATTTGGAAAGGATATCTACCTAACTTGAATGTTTTGAAAGTGTGTGGTATCTTGCTAAGGTTGCTCTACCCGAACATAAGAGAAAAAAAATTGGGTCTAAGACCATTGATTCTATTTTTGTGGGACATGCCTCTAATAGTGTTACCTATATATTTATGGTTAAGGAAGAGGGATCTAGCACTTATGGACCAACTATGGAGTCAAAAGATGTAGTGTTCTTTGAGAATATATTTCCTATGAAAGTGAGTGTGCAAGCTCCTAGAGAATTTATCCCCGGTTCTTCTACCAATGATGACATAA
Source organism: Erythroxylum subrotundum (assembly GCA_027563845.1). Lineage (NCBI taxonomy): Eukaryota > Viridiplantae > Streptophyta > Magnoliopsida > Malpighiales > Erythroxylaceae > Erythroxylum > Erythroxylum subrotundum. Next base: position 2,952 of record JAOQMQ010004262.1, read on the forward strand.
AGGTACAGGAAATTGTTGAACTAAGGAAAAGTAAAAAAGTTAGAGTACGCACCAATTTTGGTTCTGACTTTATTGCTTCCTTTGTGGTGGAAAAACCTAATGAGATAGATGACGATTTTATGATCACTCATATTATTAAGGAAGATCCTAAAACTATGAAGAAGCAATGAGTTCTCTAGATGTTGCATTTTGAAAGGAAGCCATAGATAGTGAGTTAGAGTCAATCATGTCTAACAAAAATTGGCTTTTAGTTGATCTACCTCGAGGTTATAAGCCTTTGGAGTGTAAGTGGATCTTCAAAAAGAAATTGAGATGAAGGAACCATTAAGAGGTTCAAGGTAAGACTTATGATTAAATGCTTTAAATAAAAGGAAGGATTGGACTTCGTTGATACTTACTCTCTTATTACTAAAATTACATCTATACGGATGTCGTTTGTTATTACCTCGGTGTTTAAGCTTCATGTGCACCAAATAGATGTTAAGACAACTTTCTTGAATGGTGACCTTAACGAGAAAATTTATATGGTCCAGTTCGAGGGGTTTAGAGTGTCTAGTCAGGAGCAAAAGGTGTGTAAGTTGGTCAAGTCTTTGTATGAACTCAAACAACCTCCCAAATAGTGGCATGAGAAATTTGAAAGTGAGGTGTCCAAACATGGTTTAACCTCTTGTGATTCTAATTCTTACATTTATGTGAACTATGAGACTACTAGTTATGTGATCATAACCTTTTATGTGGATGATATTTTATTTTTGGTACTAGCTTATATGTCATTGATACTACCAAGAGTCTGCTAAAGTCTTCCTTTGATATGAAAAATCTTAAAGTTATGGGCTTTATCCTAGGATTTAAAGTTGATAGGACTAACTCTAGTTTTAGGTTTGCCAAGCTCATTATTCTGAGAAAATTTTGAAGAAGTTTGGATACTATAATGTTGACCCAGTCAAGACTCCCTATGATGCTAGTCTAGCTTTAAGGAAAAATCTTGGTAATAGTGTAAACCAAGCTGAGTATGCTAAAATTCTTGGTGGCGTGATGTTCTTGTTGAACTATTCTCGTCCTGATATTGCATACTACATGAGTAGATTTAGTAAATATACTCATAATTCTAGTCAAGAGCATTAGAATGCATTGATTCGTTTATTGAGATATTTGATAGGTACTTTGCATTATGGATTATCTTTTGGTAGTCATCCTCCTGTATTGGAGGAGTATTTTGATGCTAACTGGGTTACGGAGAATGATGATATACACTCTACCAGTGGTTATATTTTCACCTTGACAGGAGCTGTTGTGTCTTGGAAATCATTCAAGCAAACATATATCGTGAGATCAAGAATGGAGGTTGAGTTTGGCAGGATAAGAAGCTGAATGGCTAAAGAATCTCTTAGCAGATATCCCACTTTGGGGGAAAAAAACTAGTTCCTTTTGTGTTCCTTCATTTTGATTTACAGGCTACCATTCATGTTGCCAAGAACAAGGCATATAATGGCAAAAGAAAACATATCAGATTGAGAAATAAAATTCTTTGTACTTTGATTCGACATAGTGTAATCTCTCTAGAATATGTCAAGTCAGAGAGAAACTTAGAGGATCCACTTATAAAAGCTTTAAATAGGAAACCAGTTTCAGAGCATGCTAAAGGGATAGGGTTGAGCCCAATTGTGTAGTAACCTCATGATGGACACCTGTCTTAGGAAACTAAGTTCAATAGGTCACAAAGTTATGTGATGACTACTTGGTTGTACTTTTTGTGGAATAATACTAAGGTCTATTCAGTTGTTGAATTGCGTCCCTTAGCATGACTTTACTGCATTTGATGAGGTTGGATAGTTTAATCCTTAATGAGTTCCATAGCCTAAGTTTATATGGTGTGAGAAGTACACACTTGATGGACTCACCTACGTGGTCGTTGGGACTAGGCACCCTCCTATGAGACCATTTGGGCTCTCTCTCTAGAGTGATCATGAGATTAAGGCATTTTGAGACTGTTTATTTTTCTAGCAAGTTATGTCTTCAATTTTCTCAGACACTAGGTTCAAGACCTAGGTCGCCTGGTTGTTCATCTCTAAATTGTTATAGTTTGTTTCTCAAGTTTTGGACCAAGTGGGGGATTGTTGGTGTTGTTCCAAAACTTGGAACATTTCTGTCACTTTGTTTTGGTTTGTGTCCCATGTTGAAAGAGTAAGGGACTTTCCACCTAGTTTATATACTAGTGTCTTTCGTGAGACTTTGAATCAAGTCTCTTCAGGAGGCTATGGATATCACACGCTCGCACGCCTCTTTAGGAGGGTATGGCTATCACACGCTCGCTTGCCGCTTACACGGTGCAGTTGCAGCATGGTGTTACATCGAGTGTGTGATATAAATCTTTTAGGGCCCACTTGGTTTTGTTCTTTTTTCCAATGTGTTTTTAATGCTTGTAGTTACAAAACGTTATATTTTGACCACCTCTCCTAAAATCGCTCTAGATTCCTCATTATGCTCACTCAATAACGTTCCTCTTATTTTTCCTATATCTTTTACCCCTCTCTACAGTGAAATACATACACACATCTGAAATACACACCCATATCTCTTCTCTTCTCCATTTAATGCACGCATATCTCTTTTCTTCTTGGTTATTTTATTTTTCCTAATTCTCGGAGATAATTCCTACTTTGCCTTTTAGAATGCACCAAAACTGGTGAAGAAGGTGTTAACTCTGAGGTCAGATCAAGTTGTCCTGCTGCATCGTAGAGGGGTAATTTCTGACTTAGGGCAGTGATTTTCACAACGCCTTGCATGCAGATAAGTTATTCCACTTTTATTGCTATTTTTCTAACAGACACTACATTGAGCGAAAAGCTGCAAAGCTCATAAGTGTCTCAAAGCTCTGTCTTGCTACACTACCTACACCTTTATACGTACCGTTTCACTGATAACAAGGAACTATTACTAAACATGGACACAAACACAATTCTTTCACTTCATACCAAGTTTCTCATTTAACCAGATGGGTAAAAGATGCTATGCATAAGGAACTTTACTTAATGTTCTGCAAAAAGAATTAATGGCTCAACTATTCTTAGAATCATATGATTCATAGATATAATTTAGTATGAAAAGTGAATATAAAATCTACATCAAAACAAGAATTTTAGTTTTTTTTTTAAGGCATTTTCATTAGAATAATAAATGAAGATTTAATTTTCTTTTTTTTTTCTTTTTCTTTTTCTTTTTCTTTCTTTCTTTTTTTTGATTATTATTTCCTATTTTTTAGTGTTAGTAGACCATTGTGTAGTTAAGGTTTGTCTTCTTAATCAATTAACATGTATTTTTAATTTGTAAGTGTTCAACTTTTGGTCCAATGGCATCAAATAATTTTTCTCTTCCTGTCCATATATTTAATAGAGAAAATTATCATTCATGGTCGTCAAAATAAAATTCTATTTAAAAGCCTTAAGTTTGTGAGAGGTTATGGAGAGTGGTTTTAATCCTACCCCTCTTTTAGAAAAGCTCACACTAATTAAATAAAAATTAATAGTAAAGAAGTGGCAAGAAAACCAAAAGCATTCTCTTGTCTACATTCGACTATGTCAGAGGGAATTTTTATAAGAATAATGGCTTGTAAAACACCTAAAGTAGTATGGGAAAAGCTTAAGGGGTTTGAAGGAAACAATCAAACAAGGTTAGTGCAAATTTTGAATCTCAAAAGAGAATTTGAGATGTTAAAGATGAAGAAATTTAAAGGTGTTAAGGAATATGGAAGCAAGCTCGTGTCTATCATCAATCAAATCAAATTGTTTGGTGAAGAATTTCCTAGTCAATGAGTATTAGACAAACTTCTCATAACTCTTCCTAAAAGGCATAAGTCAAAAATTTCCTCACTTGAAAACTATCAAAAATAACCTTTGCAAAGTTATTTAATGCTCTTCAAGCTATAGACCAAAGAAGATCAATGCAGGATGACATAATTGAAGCAAAAAATTGGTGAAACTTATTTAATTAAGACTTCATACTTAAAGGGAAAGGGTAATGTTCCCAACATAGTAATTGCAAGAAGTTTGGTCATGAAGAAAAAAATTGTCGGCATAAGGGAAAACCTCAATGTTACAAGTGCAATAGATTTGGGCATTTGCAAAAGAATTGCAAATTTGAAAATGAAGAATAAACAAATATGGTGTAAGTGATAAAAGAAGAAAATCTATCCAAAGTAATTGGTGAGATGTGTACCATAGAGAGATGTGATCCAAAAAATTAGATTACTGATAAAGTGCATTAATAAATTTGATTATGGTGATGAGAAGTGCATCATACTGAATAGAAGTGCTTCACAAAATTTGAAGCAAAGGGGAGTGTTGATTAAAGTACTTCAAACTACTATTTAGTTATTTCCTATTTTTTTTAGTGTTAGTGTACCATTGTGTAGTTGAGGTTTTTTTATCTTCTTAATCAATTAATGTGTTTTTTATTTGAAATATTTAGACAAAAGGTGGTAAAGATAGTGGGATATGTTATACCCACTTTACCGTGTAGTTACTAATTTTTTGGCTCAATTTGGTTAATTTATAAGGATAGATATATGGCCCTCACTTTTTCAAATATTGATGTAAAATTTGAGCCTTTTTTCCTTTCCCAATTGTTTCTTGCTTTTCTTTAAATCTCCAACAAAATAGTGGTATAAGAGCTCCACGGGTTTTACGGGCTTATAAGGATAGAGTAAACTTTTTTGTAAGTGCTCAACCTTTCATCAAATAATTTTTATCTTCCTATCCATATATTTAATAAAGAAAATTATCACTTATGAGCCATCAAAATGAAATGATATTTAAAAGCCTTGAGTGTATGGAGGTTGTAGAGAGTGATTTTAATCCTATCGCTCGTTTGGAAAATTCTACACTAAATCAATTAAAAAAGCATGATGATGAAGTGGCAAGGAAATCAAAAGTGCTCTCTTATCTTCATTCGACTATGTTAGAGCAAATTTTACATGAATAATGGCATATGAATCACCTAAAGAAGAATGAGAGAAGCTTATGAAAGAGTTTAAAGGTAACAATCAAACAAGACTAATGCAATTTTTGAATCTCAAAAAAGAATTTGAGATGTTAAAGATGAAGAAATCTGAAGATGTCAAGAAATATGGAACCAAGCTCGTGTCTATTGTCAATCAAATCAAATTTCTTTGTGAAGAATTTTCTAGTCAACGAATAGTAGATAAGCTTCGTGTGACTCTTCCCGAAAGATATAAGTCAAAATTTTCCTCACTCGAAGATTCTAAAGATCTATAAAAGAAAACATTTGCAAAGTTACTTAATTCTCTTCAAACTGTCAACCAAAGAAGATTAATGAGGGATGATGGAATTGAATAAAAATTTTTTTGGGCCCCGTTTTCGAAGCCCAACAATCCGGAGTCAAAAAGCGTGAGGTGGTTTCCTTGTAGGTTATTTCGATGAACCCTCTCTTCCTTTCCATCAATCATTTTGAGTTCAATACTAATGGATATCAATTTTTGTGGAAAGATAGAAAAACATGTTAGGAATCTATCACTTCAAGAATCACTTCATTTGGAGGTCGGATGATGAAGTTATGGCCAAAAGAATCAATCATGCTCTTCTTCTCAATCATATTAAACCTATCTTGGGACAATTGCCATAACTTTCATTAGAGATGTTAGATTGAGTTAGTTCTTAGACGGTTTGAAAGAGCACTTCTAGATCTACAAATTTTGTGAAGACTCCAAAGTAAAATTCTATCAATTGGATAAGACATGGACCGTGTGAATCTACACGGTCAAACCGTGTGACTTTCTGGTCTGGCAATTTTTCAGCATCAGAAATTACACGCCCTGTGTGAATTCACATGGGCAGACCGTGTAACCTTCGGTTGTAACAAAATTTTCACCCTCAAAGACCCCTCCAATGGATCCTAAATCCATTCTAACATCCCCTTTTCTCATAATCTTCCCAAAATCAACTCTTTCTAGTGCGATAACACTTCATTTACTCAAGTTATTTGGTATACGTATCCTCTGCCACATCCTAACTTGTAATGATCATAAATTTTAGCTACAATATCCCATAATTGCATACTTTATATCGTTGAAAAGCTTGAAGGACAAGCTACAACTTTCATGAAGGCAACTTTGGCTAATTCTACCTAGATCGATTCAATTTTTCCTTTGAGTTCAGAACACAATTTTCCCTTATCAAAAAACTTGAAATTTATCCCAACTTCACTTCCTCTATTACAACATCATTCATAACAATTCAACTACCAATTAGAATTCATCAAACTCTCAATCTCAATTCATTTGACTCATCATATTCAATAACATCTCATCATTCACCAAAAATCCTATCTTTCTTTTCCATAATATCTCACTTATATATATAATAATAGTTCATGCTCAAGATTCATCATCTCATGTTAACGACTTCAAACATACCTAATTTCAACTTAACATCATCCATACACAATTGATATTTCATTAACATCATAAGATAAGTGTTTACAAAACTTTAATGGCATTCCAAGCCACATTATATCATCAATATCAAAATACAAATTACAAAAGATGCAAAACCCAATAGTTCTTGAAATGCATCTAAAGTCTTGCTTTTACAAAATCTAACTTCAAATAAAAAATATGCATAATCGAAATGTTGCCTCGACTCTTAATTACTCGATCTTATTCTCTTCACCTAAAGACGGGATGGAAAGTGGGGGTGAGTTTAAAGCTCGTGGATAACAGTTTATAATCGATAACAAGCAAAACCATTGAAATTATTCATTTGTCGTAGAAAATTTTTATTAATTCAAGGAAAGTATAGTTCTCAAAAAAATTCACAATAATACAAATCATATATGCATCAACTTGACAATTCACAGATGCAATGCACAACAAATGGCTCGAGGGTTCCGTGGAACGAAACAGAGAAACCGAAGTTTACTCCGTGAATGAAACGAGCCCACTTTTCGGATCTTGTGGCCCACAAGCGAGTAGCCGGGAGAAGGCTTTATGTTGACGTGCACGTGACTACAAAACGGTTCCACTCTCGACCAAACACAATCAACTCTCATGCTCAATTCGATCAATCACAATTTCATATTCTCATGCTTTTTCTTCTTTCCATTTAAATCAAAATGCCATTATACAATTCCAAGGCATAGCATGATCATATTCACAATTCATTTTTCCACACTCACAACAATTCAAATCCAATCAATTAAGCATATACGCACGTGTAAGCAAATTCTTTAAATAATTTAAAAGCAATATATGCACATTTATGAAGTAATTGAAATCAATTTTATTCTCTTGATTTGGAAAAGCTTTAATGGCTCATTATTCAATTATAAACATGAAACCCGCCTTATTTCGCTTGAAAATCCAAACTCAAATGTTCCCTTCTTGTTGCTTTTAGATAGGGTTTCTCTTGATTTCCTAAAACAAACTAATCTCCCATTCAATTCCAATGCAATAAAATCCCTAAAACTTCAAAATCACAACAAATGAAATTAACACAAATCAAGCTCAAAACTAACCTACCCATAGTTCATCTAGGATAGAAAACCCAAAACCTAGCTTAGAAACCCTAAAAATCAAATGGGTTCCTTAATCATCTTCTTCCTCCATTCATTCCCAACACAAAAACCCATCTTTTCTACTTCCTTTTTCAACCCAACAAGAAGAAAATAGCATAGAGCTTACCTTAACAAGATGTTTCCTCTTCTTTTCTTCTTCTTTTCTTCTTCTTTCACGATTTTCTCCTTTCTCTCTTCTCTCCCACGCTTTCTCTCTTCTCTTCTCTCTTTCCCACGTTTTTTCTTCCCTCTTTGGCTGCTCACGAATTCTCTTCTATTGAAGACCATTTATTTAGTCTTTCTTCCAATTTTGCCCCTCATTAAATTTGTCCTTCCCATTTTTCCCCTTATGTATATTAAAACTAACATCTTATACTTCTAACTCCTTAACTAATGATCATGGAAAATTTGAAGGAATTTGATAATACTTC
>JAOQMQ010004279.1:0-10946 GCA_027563845.1 Erythroxylum subrotundum
CAAAACTTAAGGAAAACCCAATGTCTTTCATTTCATCAAATGCTCATAGATTCATTTATACTTCTCATTTATTTCTAAAAATCATACTATATTTTCTCATTTAATATCATTTTATATTTTCTAATTCCAAAGAAAGTTTGGGGTCCAACAGAAGTCATTCCAAAACCAAGGCAACTTTTAAATTGATAGGCTCCCAACAAATTCTTCTTATAAATTTATGCTTTCAGCTTTAAAATCGTCTAAAAGATTATGGTATTCATTAATTTGAGATTTGATGTCTTTGTCACTTGTCATCTCCCAATGGTAAAATTTTCCAATTGTGAACTTTGGCTTTCCCGCATCTTTAACCGTGCGCTTAATAATCATTGATTTCCATATCTCCTTTGCTACTTTGTAAGGACAACAAACAAAAAACAATTTATTAGATAAGGTATTTATAACTGTATATAGACATACCTTATTAGCATGAATCCAATGTTTAAGTTTTTTTCCATATAAAAGTTCAGTAACAAGTTTTGGTCCTGTCAAGCCAAATGCTACCCCTTGCATATCCAAAATTGAGAAAATCTTCTTTTGTAATCTTTTAAAATTATTGCCATCAAATATTTCAAATTTTAAAATATCAAGAAATGATCTTACAAAGGGAACAACTATTACAGTAGATGAATTTGCATTTTAGGTTGCAGCAAAGTCTGTATTAGAACCCATATTAACTACATTTGAACCTCCAACAGTTGTTCTAGCATTGTCGGTGATATTTATATTCAGCTACAACTTCAAGTGAACAATATAAATGAAGTTGATCAAAAGGGTGTTGACTTAATGACATATTTGATATCCCATATTGGAAAATTATGAAGATGGGAGAGTATCCTTAAGTTATAAAAAGAGTGTTCCTTTACCTTTGTTTAATAATCCCAAAACAAACAAGTCTTCCTCCATAAGACTTTGTTTGTTTCTCCCTTATTTGTAATTCTTCTCTTCAAAATAGTGGAGTATTTTGGTGGTCACTGAGGAGTAGGCAAGTCTGAACCTCGTAAATCTTTGGTGTTCTTGTTTTGGATGTTCTATTTATTATTGTCTATTTAATCGTTATTTTCAGGTATAGTTGTAGTGACATATTATGCTATTAATTACATGTCTAAGAAAATTCTAAGGAGAGGTATTTAAGTTGACCAATGTGTTCACTGACTCTTGAAAAATTGAACTGGTGTAATTAGTGGTGCAATCGTTCACTCACTATTCACTTGTGCAATAGGGTGAAAGTACTATTGGTGGAAAATAGTCAGAATTCCACAACAATTGGTATCAGAGCTAAGGTTTTCTGAGTATGCTATGTGGTTGCAACTTAGTTTGATCTTCCGCACCAGAAAAGATTTTCCTTAGGTTATTGGCATTCCGCATTGAAGGTTATCGAATAGAAGTTGAAGCAAAGATGGTAGAAATCAAAGATACAACCGCACCAGCCACGTTGACAGCTTCTACCTCGTTCATTCTGGTAAAGACTACTGTAACAAATGCAAGATTAGTATTGGAGATTTTTTATGGAACGAGTCATTTCGACATGTGACAAAGTGAAGTTCTAGACACTCTCTTTTGGCAAGGTCTAGATATTGCCATTGAAGAAGAGAAACTAGAAGAGATGGACAAGGAAGAATGGAAGACTATCAATCATCTGGCATATGGTACAATTTGATCTTTTCTGTATAGAGAACAAAGATATCCATTCTGTAAGGAAACTTCTGTAAGTAAATTGTGGAAAGCATTAAAGGAAACATTTTTGAAGAAAAGTAGTAAAAACAAGCTTTACATGAAGAAAACAATGTTTCGCTTCACTTATGTTCCTGGAACCACTATGAATGATCACATCACCAACTTTAATTAGTTGGTAGATAATGTAATAAATATGGATGTGACGTTTGAAGATGAAAATCTGGTTTTGATGTTATTAAGATCTCTTCCTGAGGAGTTTGAGATCCTTAAAACTACTCTACTCCACAGAAAAGTTAAGGTTTCTCTGAGTGAAGTTTGTGCTACCTTGTACAATTATAGTTGAGGAAGAAAGACAAGAAGGAAGCACATTTAAAGCAGCAGAAGCATTGGTAGTCAGAGGTCGTTCGCAAAGCCAAAAGAAGGGAAAGAAAGGGAGATCAAAATCCAAACCAAATAAGGATGAATGTGCCTTTTGTCAGGAGATTGGGCATTGGAAAAAGGATTGTCCAAAGCTGAAGAATAAAGGCAAACCTAATAAGGGAAAGGCTATTACAGATTAGAATGTTGACGAGTGTGATGATGCAGACTCAAATCTTTTATTGGTTGTTACATCCTCAATAAGGCCTTTTAGTCCATGGTTGCTATAATCAGGTTGTAATCATTATATGTGTCCCAATCGGGATTAGTTCTCTGATTTTAGAGAGCTAGAAGGTGGAGTTATCTACATAGAAAATGATAATCCCTACACTATGAATAGGATTGGTTCAATTTTCTTGAGGAATCATGTTGGAACAACCAAGATTCTGATGGATGTCAGATACGTGCCAAATTTGATAAAGAATCTCATTTCTGTGGGAGACCTAGAATCAAAAGGCTACACTATAAATACAACAAATAAGGTCATGAAAGTCATCTCTAGTGCACTTGTGGTGATGAAAGGAATTCGAAGGAATTATAACTTGTATTACTACCAAGGAAATGTAGTTATTGGAACAACAACAGTAGCTTCTAGTGATGATCAAAAGCTAGAAGCAATCAAATTATGGAATATCCGTTTGGGACATGCAGGTGAAAAATTCTTGAAGATTGTAGTAAATCAAGGATTGTTGAAAGGAGTTTGGGCTTATAAATTATATTTCTATGAGCATTGTGTCAAAAGGAAGCAAACAAAAGTGAAATTCAGTAATGAAATCCATGATACACTCTGATGTGTGGGGACCTTCCGAAACAGTTTATATGAGAGGAAAACAATACTATATGACCTTTATCGATGATTTCTCCAGAAGGATATGGGTGTATACAATTTAGATGAAAGATGAAGTGTTCGGAGTCTTCCTCACTTGAAAGAAAATGATGGAGACTCAAATAGGCGAAGGATCAAACATCTCCGGACATCCAGACAGATAATGAAGGAGAGTATAAAAGTGATCCATTTATGAAATTCTGCGAAGAAGTATACGACACTTCATAGTTAGAAATACACCATAACAAAATGGAGTGGCATAATGCATGAATTGGACATTGTTGGATAAAGTTCGGTGTATGTTGTCTAATGTTAGGTTGGGTAAAAAGTTTTGGGTTGAGGCTGTATTATATGCAAGTCACCTTATAAATCGCTTACCATCAACTGCTATTGGTGGCAAGACGCCTTTGGAAGTATGGTCTGGGAAACCTGCTATAGATTATGATTCCTTATGTGTGTTTGGTTCCACTACATACTACCACGTTAAGGAATCAAAGTTGGATCCTAAAGCATAGAAAGCAATTTTTATGGGAGTCACTTATGGTATATGAAAGGATATCGTTTTTGGTGCCCAAAGACGAGGATGATAATCTTTAGCATAAATGTCACCTTTGATAAATCTACCATTGTGAAAAAGGTAACAACTGAAGGTGGTCAATAGACTGGTGGTACTCCACAACAAGTGGAGCTTGTTCCAAAATAGGTGGAGTTTGAAAGAAGGATTATAAACCTAGCAATAAATAATGAAGTAAATGGAGACACTCCTATAGTAGAAGAGGAGTTGAATGAAACTTAAGAACCTCCACAACAACAACATGAATCAATTGCATTAAGTAGGCCAAAACGAAGAATCCAAAGACCTGCTCGCTTTGATGACATGGTGTCTTGTGCATCTAATTGCAAATGATGAAACACCTGTAACTTATTATGAAGCAATCCAAACTTTTAAAGCAGATAAGTGGTGGATAGCCATGAATAAAGAAATGCAATCCCTTCATAAGAATCAAACATAGAAGCTAGCTAGTCTACTAAAGGAAAAAAAAAAGGCAATTGGATGTAAATAGGTATATGCAAAGAAAGAAGTATTTCCTGACAAGAATGATGTTCGTTACAAGGCAAAACTGGTGGCTAAAGGCTACTCTCAGATGGAGGGAATTAATTATAATGAAGTCTTTTCTCTAATTGTGAAACATTTCTTCATTAGAGTTCTATTGGCCTTCTTAGCATAATTGGACTTGGAGCTAGTGCAGTTGGATGTAAAAATTGCATTTTTACATGAAGATTTGGAAGATGAAATCTATATGACTCAGCTAGAAGGATTCAAGGTTACTAGCAAGGAGACTATGGTATGTAGATTAGAGAAATCATTGTACGGATTGAAGCAATCTTCGAGGCATTGGTACAAACGATTTGACAAGGTCATGATAAGGCAGAGGTACACAAGAAGCAAATATGATCACTGTATGTATTTACACAAGCTACAAGATGGATCCTCCTACATCTATCTTCTTTTATGTGTTGACGATATGCTGACAGCTTCAAAGAATCTAAGAGAAATTGAGAGAATGAAGATTCAGTAAAATTAGGAGTTTGAAATGAAAGATCTGGGTAAAGCCACGAAGATTTTCGACATGGAGATAAGCAGGGAAAGAAAGTTAGGGAGACTGTGTTTAACTCAAAAGCAATATTTGAAAAAGGAAGGTACTACAATGTTTTGACATTAATGAAAAGTCAAAACTTATTGGTACTCTACTTGCTCTTCATATAAAGCTTAGTGCATCCTTACTTCCAAAGAAAGATGCAAAAGGAGAGTACATGACAAAAGTACCATATGAAAATGTGATTGGTAGCTTGATGTATGCTATGGTGTGTAAAAAGCTCGACATTTCACTAGCAGTAGGAATCGTGAGTAGGTATATGCATGCTCCAGGCAAGGAGCATTGGTAAGCTGTGAAATGGATTCTACGGTACATTCTGAACATCATATATATAGGATTAATGTTTGAGCAGGACGAGAAAGGTGGATATTACTTAGTTGGATATTGTGATGCTGACTATATTGGCGATCTAGATAAACGTCGATTAACCACTGGTTATGTGTTTACTCTTGCTAAGGGACTATTTAGTTAAAAGTCGACCTTACAGTCAACAATGATTGTCTACTACAGAAGCAGAGTATATGATACTTTCAAAGGCTGTTGAGGCAGCGATTTGGCTTCAAAGGTTGTTTAATGAACTGGGAATTAGACAGAAGCATGTCAAAGTACATTGCGATAGTTAGAGTGTTATTCATTTAGCAAAGAACCAAGTTTATCATGCAAAGACTATACATATCGATGTTCACTTCCATTTTATACAAGGGATTCCAGAAGATGGTGGGATAATACTCTAGAAAATCTTGATCTATAAAAATCCTGCAAATATGATGACAAAAGTGGAGGCTGCAATCAAATTCAAACAATGTTTAGACTTGATTAACATTTTGAGAATTTGATAGCAATTAGAGACACTACCGAATATAGTTTTATTTATGAGACGATAAAGATTGGGAAATATGTCAAAGTGAAAAATTGTTGACTTAATGACATACTTGATATCCTATATTGGAAAATTGTGAAGACGAGAGAGTCTCCTTAAGTTATAAAAGGAGGGCTCCTTCACTTTTGCTTAATCATCCCATAACAAACAAGTCTTCCTCTCTTATAAGACTTTGTTTATTTCTCCCTCATTTGTAATTCTTTTCTTTAAAATAGTGGAGTATTTTGGTAATGTTCGAGGAGTAGGCAAGTCTGAACCTCGCAAATATCTAATGTTTTTGTTTTGGGTGTTCTATTTATTATTGTCTATTTAATAGCTATTGTCGGGTATAGCTGTAGTGATATAATTAGTAGTACAATCATTCACAATAGGGTGAAAGTATTAATGGTAGAAAACAACCTGAATACCACAACAGAGGGCGCCATGATATTTTTTAAAAACCCAAACATATGAAACACTCCTTTTGTACACCGTGACTTTGGTTGCTCCTCTATTACCTTTGATTGAAACCAAAAACGTTAAGGTTGATTCCAGCAACATCACCAATAGTAACCCTGTGAAATGAGATCATTGTCTGATGAGAAATCCTTTCTCCTTGAGCTTGATGAACAGATATGTAGATGAATAGAGAATATGGAATGGTTTTGTTTCTGGGATTGGAATAGAAAGAGACCGAACGATATACTCAATGACGAAAGAAAGGACCAGGGTCTACTCTAATCTTGTTGGAGCACATTGATGAGTTGATAAAATAGCAATAGAAATCAGCTCCTAGAAACAGAAGAGTAGTAGAAAACATGTAAAATGAAAGTGTGAAACAAGTAACGTGTAAAGCAAAATATGGAGGTGCATTGTTTATGATTGGATGGCAAGATTAAGTTTTCATGGGCCATTAAGAGAGTTTTGGGATTTCGGTAAGAATAAACACTTAAAAATATTAGTTGTACATGTAGCTGTACATATCCATATATAGTATATTTGACTAACTTATTCTTTCCATGTCCATAGCATAACTTCAGGCTTAGTTTTAGCTTTTACCGTTGCAACAAGTTGTATATAGTTAGATTTTGTGAATAAGAAAAGTAGAACAACCTTACCCATTTTAATATGGTATCAAAGCCATTTTAAAGTTTTGGTCTACTCTTTGTAGCTCATCTAGTTGTCCTCTTATAACAGCTCATATTCTTCGATTATTGTCCTTATAGCAGCTCTTGTCCTTCAATTATTGTTTTGGTCTTTCTTTTTTTTGCTTTTCCAGCTATGATACAAAGTTTTGCACTTCCCACTAATCACTCAATTGTCCAGTCTACCTATTTACCTAGAAAAACTCGTTTCCTTGTTGTCATTCAAACCTAAATAGCATAGTTTTACCACCAAATCAGGCCCCGACTTCTTCAATCTTTGGCAATATAGATTCTTCATTCTGCAGAGAAAGTAATTGTCAACCCTCATTAATCCAGTCTCAAGATAGTGGAGTCATCCATTCTCTTCCGTCTTGCTTCGTCACCCATCTGGGTTTTATTTTTATTTTTTATAACAGACTATCCTCTTGAATTATTTCTCCATCTCAACCATGAACAATTCAGAAAATTCTATCATCAAAAGTGTCAACTCCAACATATCCATTACTACCGAACTTGATCCATCCTTACCATACTACATACATCACTCTGACAACCCAGGAGCTATGTTGGTTACCCAGCAATTGAATGGGGATAATTATCCCACCTGGTGTAGAGCAATCATTATGGCCTTAGAAGTAAAGAATAAACTCGAGTTTGTCAATGGCACAATTAGCAAACCACCTGCCAACTCTCATCTCTTTTCCCATTGGAATCGCTACAACAACATGAAACTTTCATGGATTCTCAATGTCGTATCAGAGAAATGGCTAACAGTGTCACCTGTATGAAGACTGCCCATGAAGTTTGGATTGATCTCCATAAAAGATTTTTATAAGAAAATGCTCCATGAATATTTGAAATACAAAGAACCATAGCCAATTATGTGCAAAAGAATGACTTCATCGCTACATACTACACTATTCTTAAGGGCTTATGAGATGAACTCTCAACTTACATTAGTTATCCATCATGCACTTGTGGCAACATACACGAGACTAATAATCTCCAATAAAGAGACCACTTAATTCAATTTCTTATGGGTCTTAATAAATCTTATAATGTTGTTAGGAATCAAATACTCATCATGAATCCATTACCTGACATTTCCAAAGCTTACTCTCTCTTATCGCAGGAAGAAAGACAACTGTCTATTTTCATAACAAATTCAATTAATCATCAAGAACAATTTGCTTTAGCCTCCTTCCACAACCAATAAAGCAAAACACGCAGCAAGCCAAAATATCACTGCAATTATTATGGACTTGATGGCTATTCAGAATCAAGGCACCGAAAGAAGCCTGGAAATCTAAACTACCATCTAGATAGGATGCAATATCATTGTGATTACTATGGACTAGATGAGCACTTTGAATCAAGATGTCGAAAGAAGCCTGGAAACCCAAACTATCAATAAAATGAAGCTTCAACTAAACGTGATATTGCTAATAAACCAATCGTTGCCATTGCTGATAATACTACAAATAATTCAACAACCTTACCGTTCACTCAAGAACAGGTTCAACAACTACTTACTCTAATTCAACCAAGCAACTTCAATCCTTTAGTCAACTTTGCAAGTATGGCTTCAAATATTTCCTCTTAAACTAATAATTGGGTTATAGATTCTAGTTGCATTGATCATATGACTTATGATTTAAATATTTTAAATACTACAAAGTCTCATTATGGTCCACGGATAAAACTTCCAAATGGTGATAATGTTTCTATATCTTGAATCAGATCTTGTAAGCTCACCAAGGACATAATATTAAAAGATATTTTATATGTTCCTTCCTTTAAATTCAATTTGTTATCTATCAGTAAAATCGCTAAGGATCTTAATTGTAGTGTTCAATTTTTCCCTAACTATTGCATATTTCAAAACCTACAGATGAAGAAAGTGATTAGCACAGATAAATAACATAAGGGACTCTATTATCATGAAAATAAGCCTGCCATCTTCACTTCTTTTGCCTCAAATTCTCATGATATGGATATGTGGCATTGGCAACTTGGTCATCCAAGTACCAATATTTCATCGAAGTTTGTTAAATTAGACTCTAGCATTTCATTTTTAAATAATTGTTCTTACACTATATGTCCTTTAGCCAAACACACTCGTTTACCTTTCAATCATAGTGCTGCTAAATCTATTGCTTGTTTTGATTTAATTCACGTTGATATTTGGGGACCATACCATACTCCTTCTATTACCAGTGCACACTATTTTTTAACTATCATAGATTATTATTCTTGCATTACATGGGTATATTTAAGGCAACAAAAATCTCAGACTTGCTTTTACATCCAAATTTTTTTTCACTATAATTAAAAATGAATTCAATGTCTCTATTAAACAAATTCGCACTGATAATGGTTCAGAATTTTTCAATCACATTAGGAATAATTTTTTTTACCTTTATTGGTGTAATATATCAGCATAGTTGTACCGATATACCTCAGCAAAACGATGTAGTTGAGCGTACGCATCATCATTTACTAAATGTTGCTCATGCACTTTGTTACCCTTAAAATTTTGAGGTGAATGCATCCTTATTGCAACTTATTTAATCAACCGAACTCCATCCATGGTGCTCAATGTTAAATCTCCTTTCGAATTATTGTTTAACAACTTGCTTGCTTATAGGCATTTATGCATTTTTGGTTGTTTATGCTTTGGACATAATACTCATATCCAACATAAACTTGATAAGCGTGCTCATCCTAACATTTTTATTGGATATCCTTTTGCACAAAAGGGCTACAAAATTTTTGATGTTCAAACTCAAAAGATTTATGTTAGCTGTGATGTCACCTTCGATGAAAGAACTTTTCCTTGCAAATCCTTGGATGTTGGCTCTCTCTTGCCTACAATATCATCTTTACCCTTACCAAAACCTATTCATGATCTTACTATACCCACCAATAATAACCAAACAACCACATCTACAAAACCACCTCAAGATTATACTCCTATCACCCCCTTTATAAGACCTGAAAACATACCTCACATCGATGCCCCTACTCTTGAAACAACCCATATCGGTCTTTCTTTACGCCGTTCCTTTCAAGAAACTCACACATCAAATAAATTTAAAGACTACCATTGTTATAATGTTTAAAATTCTTCATCCACAGGTACAATATTCCCTTTTCATAATTTTTCTCTTATGATAAATTCTCTAATGCACATTTTTCATTTCTCAGTTCTCTATCTTCTATTGTAGAACCCACCACCTTTTCACAAGCTATGCAAGTTCCTTAATGGCGAAATGAGATGAATGTTGAACTTGATGCACTAGAAAATGCTAACACTTGGTCTCTTGTTCCCTTACCATCTCATTAAAAACAAATAAGCTACAAATGGGTCTACAAGATAAAGCGACATTCTAATGGAAGCATTGAATGCTATAAAGCGTGATTAGTTGCAAAAGGATACACCCAAATTGAAGGCATCGATTACCAAGAAACTTTTGCCCCTGTCGCCAAATTAGTAACTGTTCGAACCTTGTTAGCTGTTGCTGCCATCAAGAATTGGCCATTACATCAGTTTGACGTACAAAATGCCTCTTTACATAGTGATTTACATGAGGATGTCTATATGCTCTTACCACCCAGCCATCCTCGAAAGAAAGAGAAAGATCAAGTTTGCAAACTCATCAAATTCCGCTATGGCTTAAAACAAGCATCTCACAACTGGTTTGCAAAATTATCTTCTGCATTATTATCTATTGGTTTTACTTAATCTTATGCTGATCATTCCCTTTTTATCTTACAAAATGTTTTTTATGCGTTTTTATTTTAGTATTGATGATATTGTGATTATAGGTAATCATTATCAAGTTATTCTTAATGTTAAGAATTTCCTTTTTAGCAAGTTCCGTGTCAAAGATTTAAGACCTCTCAAGTATTTCCTTGGTATTGAAGTCGCTTGCTCACCTGAAGGACTTTATCTAAGTCAACAAAAATATGTGCTAGATCTACTTCATAAAACTGGTCTTACTGGTTCTCACATAGCTAAAACTCCCATGGAGCAACACCTCAAACTTGATAACAACAATGGTGCCTTGCTTTCTGGTCCTTCTCTCTATCGACGACTTGTTAGTCGACTCATTTATCTCTGTTGGATCCCGTTTCTGGAACCCAACGATCCATCTGAAATGATCAGTTTTTTTTTTAACATCATTCAAAGTCATTTCAATTTCCCATTTGAAATTCATCAATTCCTCAATCCATTTAATCCCTCATATTCGATCATATCGCATTCGCATTCGAAAACATTTTATCAAAACTTATTATTCCTTTCCTTTTGTCAATTAACATTTAAT
>JAOQMQ010004339.1:0-10940 GCA_027563845.1 Erythroxylum subrotundum
AGATCCTGAAACGCACTGCTTTCCGTTGTCTTCCTTCGAAGCTCCTTCGCTTTCTCTTCAGCAAGGGTTTAAAACCGAACCGGTCCGGTCCGGTCCAGTTTGCTCGAAAAAGGTTGAACCGTCCGGTTTTTATACAGAGAAGTTATTAAGTGAAACCGAACCAGACCACTGATCGGTTCAAACTTTTTCCGGTCGGACCGGACGGTCCGGTCCGGTTTTTTAAACATTGATATATATATATTATTTTATTTTCATGTATTTTTATTTATGACCTTTCACAAAATTCAAGTAGCATAATAGTAATCCTAATCATAAGTCAAGTCTACATTAAAAGGTAATTTGATAGAAAGCCTCCATATATGGACACCAAAAGATTTTCCCATGAAGATATCTATACATTCACAAGGTATGTCTATTAAGCTTAAGAAAAGTTTACATATACATTTTTAAATTCAGAATTAATTCTACAATTATTTTATTTGAATTATAAATTATAAATTATAAATTAAAAAACAATTAGTTGAATCATGTATTAGTAATTTATTTAATAAATGTTTTATTATTTTTCTTTTTTGTCTTCGACACGAGATTTATAACTATCTCCTTATCCATAAGTATCTTGTTGCATGAAAATTAGTCAAAGATATGGACAAAGACGATACGTGGGAACAGAACGGTGGGTTTGGACTTTGGCGATATGTCCACTTGGACATAAAGCAGAGCAACTTTCGTCCAAAAAAAAAAAAAAAAGCAGAGCAACCATGTGGACACATGAACATATAAATAGCAGAGACCATTTACGACATATGACTACAGCTCCCAACTGCAACATCTTCACATGTCTTGTCCGCTGGCTTCCCTTATTTTGTCGTTTTGTCTCTGTAAATCTTATCCACTCAGACACTGTTATTACCTTATAATTTAACGTACAGTAACTGCTTTTGTTTCTAGTTTCTACTTTCTACTGTGTTCCTTTTTCTGGTGTCAGTAAGGTCGTTATAGGTAGTTGAAGAAGATATTGTAGTTTTTCTCGTTGATTTGACAAAGAAAGCTAGCAACTAGCAAGTTTCACATACATACATATATATATATATATATATATACATATATGTAAATTTGAGGTTTGGTCTCAAGAAAAAGGTTACAGTTAAGCATGGAGAAGAAAAGACAAACAGGTGCTTCTTCTTTCGATCATCTGTTTGGTCCCAAACCCTCTTCTTCTTCCTCTTCTTCTTCTTCTTCTTCTTCTTCGTCCTCAGCAGAGATATTTGGTTCTATTTTCTCTCCTCCATCAACGGTAAAGGATCTCTTTCTTTCATCTTTTGATCTTAAGATTCTTTTACTAACTCTTTTTCAACAGTTCTCTTCTTCTTCTGTTCTTTAGGTGATGGGAAGGAGCCGTGGAATTGTGGGAAACCAAGTTGATAGTAGCAACTATGGTAAACTAGATATGTTCTAAAGAAGATCTGAGAATTGATTCAAACTTGAGATTTCTGTTTATTTATGTTTTTTTTGCAGAGAACAAAGGAGAGAGCAGTAGTGGAAGTGTTAAGAATAAGATGAGTTCGGTTTACGAGAATGAATCAGTAGAACCATCTTACTTGAGCTCGTCGATCTACTATGGAGGTCAAGAAAATTACTCCCCAAGAACCAAGAACTCAGAATCTGACAAAGTTGTAAGTGTAACGAAGTAGTTTACCAATGGAAACCATTAATAAAATGGGTTGAATCACTTAATTTGCCTTTGTTGTTTATGATTCTATAGTTGAAGAAAGATGGTGGAGATGATGATCCTAATGGCAACAGCTCAAACAGTGCTTCAAGAGGGAACTGGTGGCAAGGTAATGAAAGTTCTTAAAAAAAAAA
This sequence comes from Erythroxylum subrotundum, assembly GCA_027563845.1. Taxonomy (NCBI): domain Eukaryota; kingdom Viridiplantae; phylum Streptophyta; class Magnoliopsida; order Malpighiales; family Erythroxylaceae; genus Erythroxylum; species Erythroxylum subrotundum. The sequence continues at coordinate 1,867 of JAOQMQ010004339.1, forward strand.
AAAAAAACCATTTTTGTACTTAAAAAGCCGTTCAGTACTAAAACCAGAGTATTTGGATTATGTGTTTTCTCAGGTTCGCTTTATTACTAGCCCATAATCCCAACTTCCGCAAGTTCAGCTCCTATAAACTAAGAATAAGAATGAGGCAAGACGTGTCGGTCGGCTTTTCTGTTGGGTGTCTTGTCCTTTTTGTCCCGATTAGTTTTTACAGTTGAATCTAAGAATAAGAATGAGGCAAGACGTGTCGGTCGGCTTTTCTGTTGGGTGTCTTGTCCTTTTTGTCCCAATTAGTTTTTACAGTTGAATCTTTTGGTTTGTAACTATTAATCCTTGTACTGGATGATAAGGTGATCCATAATATATATGTGCCTTCGACTTTAACTTTTGTACTAATATTGGATGCTGGTGGAAACCGGAACTGATGGATTGGTTGAGGAAGGTGGTCGGTGGAAAAAACAAAAAAAAGTGAAAAATGATCACGCCGTTGCCGGGGATCGAACCCGGGTCACCCGCGTGACAGGCGGGAATACTCACCACTATACTACAACGACTTTGTTGAAAGCGTTTCGATATGCAATATTCTTGTCAGTCAACTTATATACCACAGATCAGTCAGCTCTCTAAACTCTTTCAGATTTAAGAACACTAGTAGAATATACAGCATTCTTTATTCCGGTAATTGTAATTGTATCGTTCGTAACTGTCGAACTGGAATTTAGAAACTTGGAACCGACGAACCACAATAAATCAGAGTTACTGAACAAATTTTCAGCAAACACCACTTCTCAGAAGTTCGTGAGCTTGGAAGCGCTTTGCGCCGATATATTCCCACTTTGAGCATGTAAGCTTGGTGTACTAAAAGTTGTTGTGTTAGGAATGGTGTTGCCCGAGACAGGCACAGAGTGTGATCTTGAAGACAGTTTGTCTGTTTATTTAATGGCGTTGCCTGAGACAGGCACAGAGTGTGATCTTGAAGACAGTTTGTCTGTTTATTTCGTCAAGTCATCCACTCATTCGAATCAAGATGTTACAGCCTAAGCTCTCCAGGACGGATTTTCCAATATCCTGAAAGTTCACGTACAATTTCAAGAAACTAACCTAGACAAATTATCAGCAAGTTCTGCTGATGTCTAAGTTGGTTTTAGTATCTGATTAGTGCGTTCCCGTGTGTGATTCAACTGCTTCCTTGAATTGTCAGTTAGTCCGGTGGCTGCCGGAACACGTGGAACTAGCAACCACCACTTTCCGTCTTGTCGTGTAATTGTTTACAGAAAGAAGCTGCACCGTCTACTTCTGGGGCTACAATCCCTTGATCAACATACAAAAACTTTGTATTTGTGAAAACTGTCTAGTACTTCCTGCAAGGAGGGACCATAATCTTAAATTACAGCAAGCAACATAAATCTTACAATAAGCGTGTTGTCTAGTTTCCTCAGAGTTGGGAGGTTGACGAAAAGTCTGATCTTGGCCTAAACTCCAAGAGGGCATTAATTCCACAATCTGATCAGCGACTCAAAGAAGGCACTCCGTTTCTCTTCTCCACATTAATTTCTTCTCAGAAGGCAATGGCTCTAATCTTCGGACTTGCCCAAACACAGTAGCTATAATGTTGCATAATAAACCCTCGACACTCAATGCTTGTCACAGGGTCTTACGCAGGAGGCAATGTAGAGGAAAAACAGGTTAAGAGCATACCACATCAGTTGGTGATAGAATTTGAGATGGCCAAAGCTGTGAAAACCCTTTTCCTGAACCTGACATATCCTCACTAAGCAACGGTTCTGCAAATCTCTGTTTCATCATATTAAGATCTAGAGAAGATTTTCCGATCAATTAGTAAAAGATTGAACTTTCCTTTCTCAAAATTTGGAAAATAAACAGTTAAGCGCTAACGGGACTCGATCAGTTACTCAGACCTGTCATTTTTCTTTGTCTTCTTCTTCTTCTCACATTCATCGCCAACAACAACAACAGCATTCCTATTCACTTCCCATTGTCGAAAAGATGCAGACTTTTTGAAACCAAAGACTCAGAATCTCGTATGACTCACCAGAAACATTTTTAATGAACAAAAAGTTAGCTTCTTGACACTTGATTTTGAGATGGGTCAGGATTGGTTAAGCTGGAAGAGGAGAAAAAAACCAGCAGTGGTTCGAATATTTACATTCCTATTCTGTGTCTTTTCTCGACTTCTTTGGTCTCACTTGAAGAAAATAATCAAAATATTGGAGAACAATTTTTGTTCCAATATTTTAGGAACTGGTGTCCCAATCTTTCCCAAGTGCCGCATTCTCAGTTTACCTGTTTCTGTATAAAAAAAAAAGGTAATGAATTTTCATATCTCTGTCTCAGTGTCTCTCTTTGTGAAACATTTTGAACTGAACACCATTATTACATCGTAGTTTTGAGGCCGTATAGTGTCAGAATCTGCCCGTTGAAATAGGTACAAGTTCAGAGGAGTTAAGGACCAAAAGTACGTGAACTCCAAAGTCCAGCTTAAAATCTTCTTGGCTCCTAATTATAGAACACAAGTACAGAAAAAGAAACGAACTACGTAGTTTGTGGTTCATTCCTAACTACAATAGCATATCCCAACTAAGTTGTGTTGCAATGAGTTGAGACAACTATAGTTGTTGTCGTTCTTCCAAAAATCATGGAAAGTTTTGTCTGGTTTTTTTTCGATTCTTCGTTAGTTTTCGTATGCTTATTTGGTTTCATTGTACCAAATCAAACAGATACACGGGGACAGGGCCTAAATGCCATAACTAAATGGGATGGATTTAGCTATACATTGGGAGTGGAAATAAATTAAAATTATAAATACTATTTAAATTATTTAATTATTCAATTACGATAATTTGGTTTAATTACTCTTAAAAAGGACATAATTTATGAAATTAAAAAAAAAGAAAAATTTATTGCAAACTTATATTTTATAGTGACTTGTCTTATTATTAAAGTTGATAAAACCGGATTATACTAAACTCAATTCAACTTGAATTACTAACGTAGAAGTTTAAATTAATTGAATTTTGAATCGAGTTATATTTTAGAACAACTGATTTGACTTGATTCGAACAATTTAAAGTTAGACCAAATTTTAATGACATTATTTTGATCCAAAACCTTATAATTAAGGCTTGAAACTAGTTTGAACGACTTATTGTCACGTTAAATATATGTTATATCATTGACCAATTTTAATTCTCTATTTTAACCTAAAATCTTTAAATCAAGTTTTAAATAAAAATTATATTTAACATGTCAACATAAATTTATTAGTAATCTTTTGAAAGAAAAAAAAAATCACACTTATCAAGAATTTCACTATTGTCCAACATCAGTACGATCTTATTTTGATTCAAAACTCTCCAATCAAACCTTAAATCGAAACCGATCTACCACTTGGAATCCATTAGCGAATTATCTAGAAAGAATAGAAACAAAATCACAGCTAACAAGTGTTTGATTATGACCATCGTCTTTTTGTTACTGCCACCATGTGCCCTCCTATCATATATACTCGATTTATCGTTTGCATCTAATCCAAGCAACGAATTTGATTGGTATCCTGTACTCATGTGTTTGTTGTACTCTTATACACCATTAGGTGGCAAAATTCTCCTGCTTGGAAAGTCCTGTAATGTATCTACGAATTAGGATTAGGATTTGACCAACAAGAGTTATAAATTCCTTTTTGGAGTGTCAAGTTCGTTCCATAATTCAACACCTAACACGAACCGAGATATTCAAGATGGGAAGACTTTTGTTTCAAAAAGTAAGGTGTTGAGTGCTTGGTTTGGTTGCGAATTGATGGGACCAGACACAATATTTCTGGCGAGTAAGGTAGCTAAGTTGACCTATTGTCAATAATAAAGTACGTGACTCCATTATGCATAGGTTTTAATAATATAAACATAAGGTAAAAAGCACAAGTCTCTTATATAATTTAAATTAATCTTATTATTTAATTTTAAATTATTGAATAATTATATATCTATACATGTATCCAATGCTTTATTAGATATACACCTAAAAAGCATAAAAGATGAGAATCAATTGCATATAAACCACAAGAAATAATTGAATTGGATGAACAAGTTCGCTCAAAATTATATTAATTTAATAAATTTTAAGATCAAAGACACATTAAGAATCTTAAATTACTTAATTTTAAGTCATTAATTTATAAAATAATTTAAATAAATTACATGATGTAAAGGTGAATTCAAACAATTTAATTATATTCTTGAGGGGCTGTTATAGATGATTGAGCTATGGAGAAAAGGACAAACATCTTTAACTACTGCACTAATTGAGTTAATTAGTGGCTAATTTTAATTACTATAGTCGAGTAATTAAATTAGTAGTTGGTGTTTCTCAAGACAGCCAAGTGGGAAATTCCTAAAACTATTCAAAAGACATCCACCTGACCGTTAAGCTTTCAAATTGGAGTGGCGCGACAATGGCTAAACTGTGAAAACATAAACAACTAAAATAAAACGACATTCAATGTAAAAATTAAATGTTTTGTTTAATTTTTATTGAATATGTAATAATAAAGTAAACATTTATGTCGCTTTCCAGAATAATTTATTTTTCTTTTTTTAAATTTTAGAAACTTTGCAGTAAAATCTAAGATTTTCCCGCCAGGTCCAGTACCCTTTCTGGCTTTCTCGCTCTTTAGGCGGGATGGGATGTGGGTCCCCGTTAGATAACGACCGTTGGGAGGAAGAAACGGACAGCCGTTGAAATAGGCGGGAGGAAAGGAGGGAGGGAGGGAGTCTGTACGGTTGCAACGTCAGCATGAGATATTTTGTAGGTAATGCTCCGGTCACGGAGCAAGTCGCCGGTTGTCCGTGACACCTCCGCCTTTAACTTGCACGCTTTTCGAGACCATACAAAAACTGCAGGTTTCAGCGTCGTTTTGGGGTTTCTTTTTCAGAATTTAAAATTTTATTTTCTGTACGTTTTCACCGAAGGAATAATCATTGCGAATAATGCATAAAAGGTCTGCTTAATCATTATGTCTGCGCTTTAATCGGTTAAACGAAGTTTTTTCCATTCAATCGACTCATTAACAAGGATGTTGGCCTTTATTAATTAAGAATTTGAACTACTAAAACGTATATTTTAGTATTAATAAGCTCTTAACTCACACATACCTTATGTTTTGAGGAAATATAATAACGTAGAAATAATACTTTTTAATTTTTTTTTAGGTAAATTATTAATTATATATAATAATTTATAAATTATAATTGACATTTCATATGTCAAACGCCTCGCGCATGATATGGCAGATAGCTCTGTGGTCATGCGAATGCGACCGTTGCTAGGGAAGTTAATAATGACAAACTCAAGGTAAAATGTGGACTCACCAACTATTACAAAGTTTTGAGTCTCCCACATCGTACGTGGTTGCTAATTTCCGACGACGTTTCGCGATTAGTAAAACTTAATGTTTATTACAAAACATTTTGAACCTTGTCTTAATAGGCCATCGAACATTAATAAAAAGAGCTTCCTGTCCTCTGCGTTCACTACTTCTGTTCCTTCTTCCTTTTACTTTTAGCCTTAGCTCTCTCTCTCTCTGTCCTTCACTTGCTCACTAGAACCAGACGTATACTATGGCTATGTTGCCGGAGGACGTGGGATCTTGGCTTCCGAGCGAGTTTCTGACGGAGGAAGACTCGTTCGTGGACAAGGAGAACTTCAACAGAAATGGTTCCAATTCTGAGTTCAAACCCAGTTTGAACTTTCCAACCGAATTTCCCTACGAGTTTGACCCGTTCGGTTCTTCTTCTGCTGTCAGCTCTCCGGTTGAGTCAGTTGTGGGGTCAGCGGAGAGCGGCGACGACGACAACGGCGACGGCGACTTCCTCTCTGGGCTGACTCGCCGCCTCACTCAGCAACTCGCTGTCAAACCTGAGGTACCGCTTTTTTCTCTCTACCTTTTCGCTATTGAGCCTTTGTTGAGTAATGAAGGTAGTGTAAATTTTTTTATATTAGAAGTCCAAGTGGGTCATGGCTGGTTCACCCAAGTCGACGTTGAGTGGAATCGGGAGCTGGTCGGTTTCTAGTAATGGTAGTCCAAAGGCCGGGATCTCGCCGCCTACGACGCCGTTTGAGTTGAAGACAGACCCGCGTGATCTTATCTACGAAGCCGCCCGTCAGGTAGCTAGGCTGAAGATGAGCAGTGAAGGTCAGATGTTTAACATCTGTCAAGAACGACATGTTCTTTCGCGCATTAATCAGGTAAAAGACCACTTGAACAAGATGAAACTTGCTTAATTTCATGCGTGCTATGTTCATTAGAAGCTTTATTGGGTCCTCTATTTCACAGTATCGCAACCAAGATCAAGTACCAAGACCACAGTTCTGGGTACGAGAGCAGGTGAAAGGAGGTTTCCAAGATCAGCAGGTCCATTTACAAGAGCAGATCCAGAACAGAGCAAGACTGGTGGGTTATGAAAATGGTAAAGGAGCGACATCATTTCTTCTTCCCCAATCAGCTTGGCCTCCACCTCACGTTCAGCTCAATCACACTAATTCTGGTACGAGACAAGTCATTATCAATGGACCTGGTGGTGGTGTTAAACGCGAAAAGAGCACCGGTACTGGGGTGTTTTTACCTCGTAGATATGGCAATCCACCGGATCGCAAGAAGAAACAAGGTAAAGAATAGAGTTTTCACCGTTTGAATAGCTCGTTAGATCATTGCTTAGGAGTTGCACGCGACATGAAAATTAACGTTGTTGGTTGCTGTTCCTACCAGGTTGTTCGACGGTTCTGTTACCAGCTAAGGTTGTTCAGGCTCTAAATCTCGATTATGCTCATTTCCATCCTCGCCACACCAATGGATTTGCCTCTGAATATGGTGAGCAAGTCCTCGTTGATCTTAAGCCTGCTTTGTTATGCAATTCCGTTTATAATTGCGGTCGTATAATCATAATTAACTTAATTTATAAAGAACTCAATGCAGATGCTGTTTTGAATGCAAGAACTGAGGGTCTTCTGGCACAGCAGAGAAGAGGGGTACGAGCAGAAGCTGTACTGAGACTACCTCAGGAATGGACTTACTGAACTCTTTTTTCTTAGTCAGTTTGTTTTTGATTTGCATAAGGAGAAAGCTAAATATAGAAATCTCTATAGGGTGGTTTTGGTTTTCACTAGAAATTGAAGAATGGAATAAGATAAATCCAGTTTGCTTTGAGAAATGTAGAAGCAGAGAGTAATTAGCAGTGAGTAGAAAGTGTTTTAGAGTATTGAATAAAGTTGGGAAGAGAAATGATTGCTTGTGCTTGTTGCTTCAACGTGAAGCTGCGGAGATAGTGATGGATATGAAGTTATGTTCGTATATGGTGTCTCTTAGTAAAAGGGTCCCAATTCATATGATATTATTACTTTGTTTTCGGGTTGTTTTATTTTTAGTTTCAGTAATCAAATTTCTAGATTTTGTGATTGTAGACTTTTTATTATAAAGCATTTATATTATAATGATATTTTTTGTTATTATTGCTTGTATCATTTAATACGAATTTAATGTTATTTTGATTATTAAAAAATACAAAGTAAGTTCTTTCATAAATTCATAAAAAACGTTTTATATAAATTCATAATTTTGAAATCTTTTACAACTAATATTAATTTTTTTTTTAGTTTTTACGCTTGAAATATATTTAAATTCACATATAAAAGATAATTTTAGTAGTAATTAATTTTTGGTGTTTAAAACACTTTAAATTAAGCTCAAAAAGTGGCATAAACCTTCATGGGCTATATTAGAGTTTGAAATGATTCTCCGGTCCAAGGTGCTCAGTTGTTGTCTACTCCTTTTATATTGATATTGGGCTTCTTTCTTAACCCGAAACTCATCTTGAGATTTCTAATCAATTGTAAACCAGTAGAGGGCATGTTGAGAGTAACGGTCATGCTAGTCAAATTTTCAGATGCAGATATCCTATTTTATTTTTTTTTTGAAAGAAAGATATGCTATTTTATTAAATTTTATTCGTACGCTTATAAATAAGCCCATCTAAATATGTAAATGAGATTTAATAAAATATGATAAAAAAATTATAATTAAAACAAGAGATTTAATCCAATAATAAAAATATAAACATTTTTAAACTAAATAAGCTTTTGCTTTTATTTAAAAAATTAAAAATTAAAAAAAAAATAAAAATAAAAATCACAATAAAAAAGAAGTGTGGATTTCGAATTACATTTAAATGGCTTTTATTTTTAATTTAAATTTAATAAAACTCAGGTAGAAATTAAATTTGAGTTTGACGAGTATCAATATATATATATATTTTTCATTAAAAAAAGAAACACCGAAAAAATTACAAAATGTAACTTTTCTTCGGGACATAATTCTTTGTCTAATATTATGGTATCTCATTCTATCCCATAAATCTTAACCATTTATTTAAATAAGTCCTGAGTTTATTTCTGCGTGATTCACGCAGAACTCATATAAATAAATTGCTAAAATTTAAAGAACAAAATAAGACATAATAAGATACCGTACATTGGACAAAAAATTCAGAATATATATTCTCTCGCAGGAATGAAAGTCACCCCATAAGTGTATTTTGTAAAGTAGTGTTTTCTACCTCAAACTGACTATTAATATATTGAATGGTGCTTATCTAAATGTTAGCAACAGCATCGATATGGACGAAAAATTGAAAGAAGGCGTGTCAAACTTGGGAACAAATATTCTGTTCCGCGCTCAGGACAGAGGGAACAGATCAACGGTAACAGAAGATCTGTTCCCGTCAAACGTGTCGTTACAAACTCCATGAAATTGAAAGAAGCAGAAGAACTGAACTAAGCTCTGTGAAGAAACGAAACTGAGAAGAAGAGATTCTGAACAAGATGGAACAGAGAAAAGGACGAAGGTTGGTGCTTTTCCCTTTACCATTGCAAGGCCACATAAACCCAATGCTTCAACTTGCGAACATACTTCACTCCAAGGGCTTCTCTATAACTGTGATTCATACCACGTTTAACTCTCCAGACTCTTCACAGTACCCGCACCTCACGTTCTGTCCCATCAAAGAGGA
>JAOQMQ010004366.1:0-10939 GCA_027563845.1 Erythroxylum subrotundum
CTTAAAGTGCCTAAGGTTAAAACAAATCCAAATCATTTACCATGAGTTAGCATCTATTTTCAAATTATTCATCAAAAGCTCTACAATAAAATAAGATATCATAAATATGTACCTCACATTCTATATGCGTAAAAAAAGAAAAAAGGAATTAAGAGAAAATGCATTAAAATAACAAGGAATATATGTCAAAAGATTGAATTTGTACTTACGAACAATAACCAAAAATTTTGCAGCAGAAATCCCTTTCTTTATGTCTTCCTCGAAGATCTTAAAGTGCCTAAGGTTAAAACAAATCCAAATCATTTACCATGAGTTAGCATCTATCTGCAAATTATTCATCAAAAACTCTACAATAAAATAAAATATCATAAAAGAACAAAATCAGAATAGAAGATGAAGAATTTTTTCTTACTTGGTAATTAAGTCTTGAGACAGTAAACATTACTCGATAAGCTCGAATAGCCTCCATAAAATTCCTCTTTCAATAACATTAGATTTTTCTCTCCCCTCCACAGCAGCTTGATTGACGAAGAAAATGTAATTATTTCCAAGATACTGAAAACAATTCCGCAGAAAGACAAGAAAAACAACAAAACTCAGCTCGTGATCCGAACACACAAAGGGAACTAAGAAGGAAAGGAAGGTGTAAAATTTCAACCGGCTGGTAGACACGGTATCACCGATAGAAAGCCTCACGTAGCGGCGTTGAATAGCGTTGAGAGCTAATTGATCAGCACGAATGCTTTAGGATAAATACGAAGAGTATATGTAGCTCACATTCTATATGCGTAAAAAAAAAAGAAAAAAGGAAAAAGAAAAAATAATTTTTTTTCTTTTGAAGAAATAGGACCTGGGAGATCCCATGACTCAGACTTGTAGATGTCGATGACAGATATAGCGTTGATTCAAAGAGGTTTGATGGTGACCTTTTGTCTCAGGTAGTATCGGACTAGTTCCTCATCAATAGGGCGAAATCGAAACCCTGGAGAAAGAGAAGTTGCCATCAACCTAATAATTTCCTGTGAGTAATTAGGGTTTTAGAAATCAGGGGAATTTCCAATTAGGTTACAAAAACGCACACCCAAGTAAAGCACAAAGCAAAATGAAGGAGAAAATGAAAGAGAAAAGAACAAGAGAAAACTGCGATGAAGTGGGGATGAGATGAGTCGAAGAAGCGGGGAAGGATTTCACCTGTCAACACCATCGAAGCCAAGGACCATTGATCATCGTACTCATCGTACAGAACTACCTAGATGGCTTACAAAGAAACCCTTGCATAGCGGCGTTGAATAGCGTTGAGACCTTCCAAGGAACCCTAAAAGGCTCAAGCAAGTTCACTAATCGGTAAAAAACAGGAAGATAATCACGCCTCTAAATTTTTGGATAGAAGCTTGGGGTACTCTGGTTAATGGGAAGAGTTATTAATCGGTGAAGATGAAGATAAGAGAGATTGGAGAGTGAAGCAAGAAGAGGACCAACCGTGGAGAAGACATGAAGCTGAAGGAGAAAGAGAGTAGAAACTTCGAGAGTGAAGGGGACGAGATTTAACGAAGAAGCAGGCAACCGTAAGATTAAATGGACGGTTGGGATGGATTGCGTGGTCGTCTATCCTAACTCGTCCTTTATATATATACTTAACTAGCAGGTTAACTCTGCGCACATGCGCAGTAAAAATGCCCAGTGCATTTAATTAAAATTGAAACGAGTAAGAAATTTTTTTTAATAAGATAAAATTTTAAAGATAGCTTAATCTATAAGCTTTTTAATTCTTTTTCGAACAGTTTGAAACATGTCGATATGCTTATATAGCGATAAGCATGTGTGAAGTGAATGACACGTTAATACAATACTTAATGAAGGATATAAAGTGAATGAACAAATACACAAGAAGGGGGGTTGAGTTGTGTATTCAGTTCGTTAATCCGGATTATCAAAAATTGTCACACTTAAAACAGTAAGATCATAATTTCAAAGTAATAGAGTTGAGAGTTGAGAGAATGTAGATACAGCAGATTTATTCTGGTTCACCACTAAGAAAGTATTAAAGAATTTTGTACATTGAAAAAATAAAATATACACTGGAAACAGAATTGCTTTTACTACTCGTCTTCTTCTTGAACTCTTCTTCTTTTTCCTTTTTCTTCCTTCTTCTTTTTTCTTTCTGTTCTCCCCCTGTTTGTTATTGATTAAAAATGACTTAGGAGCGAAGATGCTTCAAGATTTCTGACATCGTTTCCTTAATTTCTTTCACTTCTGTGTTGAGTGCCTTGAGTTTTTGCCGCATATGAACAATTTCCTTTGTTAAGTCACTTAATGAAGGAGGTGGATTGTCATCCTTCTGCTGTTCTTGTTGACAGGCAATAGTAGTGGTGTATGCATCAGAAGATAGAACCAGTGCTTCACTTATAACAAGGGTAGGAGGTTGAACAGGTAGGTTCGATTCAGGGAGATTTAGATCATCAAGGGTAGGCAGTCGCGGGATTTATTTTCCAAGCAAGTGTAGTATACTTCCAATTGAAGATATAGGACATAGTGGCCTAATGCGCATAATCAGCTGCACAAAGGTCTCGGTTAAGTACGAAATATCTCCAATCTTAACACGTCTGCGCTTCCCCTTGGTAAGTTTTCCAACTACCAAACAAGTTTCATTTGTGGTAGTTCGACTACTACTACTTCCTGGTTCATATGAAATGTGGTGGGAAATAAAGGTTCCCTTCAACTGTGCTGCATAGCATACTTCATCTATGCGTTGTACTTCCTGTTCAATCTGATCCTGTGTAAGATCATTTGATAACCCCTCTAGGTACAATTTCTTCTTTTCTTTGTCATCATTGCGTACAATGTAAGGTCTTGGTTGAAAGTCAGGCACAACCTTGATCACAGTTTTCTTTGTGATTGGCAAAATAGTATATTTTTGTCTTGACATCTGTGTAGGGTAAGGTATCATTGCTTGATCTTTCAGAAACGCATACATACTCTTCTCATCATCATTCAACAGATGCATTGTACTACTATTTACCAAGATTGGTTGTAATTGTGCCTTCACTGACCTTTTTGGGGAATATTTGATTATTATCGAATTACTACTCCTTAGAGGTTGAACTTCTTCAATAACGTTGATTCTCAAATCCTGTTTTCTCAAAGGTTGAGAGGTATTGACTTGTACTGGGCTGCGCTCTATTGTCTTCTTCTTCTGAACAGTAGTGCGAGTGCTCTTCGTCTGTCTGATTTTCTGCTTTTTCTCTCTGATCTCAGTCTCTTTAGCTGTTTTAGGTTAATCTTGTTTGATGATTGAGAGTAAAGATTTGATAGTCTGAGGTGCTCTAGCCTCAGAGTCTTCTCCATGGTTCAGCTCTTTGGATTTCTTCTGCTTTTGCTGACGCAAGGTTTGAACTCTGGGTGACCTTTTTGCTTGCTTTGGTATATCTTCTAGAAGTGTTTCCCCTTTTCTCTTCAAGGATCCCTTCTCTGTATACTGCACCTGGCTTCCTTCAATGTGAGAAATCATATTTGGATTTATCGATTCCTCTGATGATTTCATTCCTTCAATCATGGGCATTTTCTCACAGAGTTGAGATTTCAATGTTCTCGTGTCAGTTCTTGCTATTTTCTTAGAATTTGCTACTTCTTTGTGCAGATTTTTCAAACCCATTTTTCCAATGGTCGTGGAATTGATAGAGCTTTTGACAGTCATCGTGGCTCTGATTCCTCTGCCTAGAAGAACTCCAGAATCTCTGAATATCCTCGTCAACAACATCCCATATGGTTGAATATTCAATTCCTTCTTTGTGTTGACCATGCAGTGGAAAATAAGGAATGGTAAATCAACAGGTTGTCGATTAAATAGATGGAACAGGCACTGTTCATCTAAGGTTGTCATCAGATGCCTTGATCCTGTTCTTGGCAGAATGCAGTGGCAAAGAATCAAATGTAAGACTCTCACCTTTGGTACAAGACTGGATGATTTCTTCTCCTTAGGATCATTGTCTCCATACAACTGTCGATTAATTTCATTTTCGTTGACGTTAGCTTGCGTTATCCATCTCGCTTTGCTTGTGAGCTTTTCTCCAGCAGATGGACACTCTGTGACCTTCTCGATGAGTTGTATTGTGACTATAATAGACAGTTGATCTACTGTCGATACAATAGTCTTGTCTACGATTGTCATATTCTTCCAGAAATCATAAACTTCATTCTGGAACACGGTCTCTTTAACTTCGAAAAATTTTCTCCACCCGACTGCGATAATCTCTGGTTCAACGTCCATGTTGTGCTTCTTCAAAGACTCAAAATCCACAAGTCTTCCGTAAATCATTGATTGCGCGCCATTTGCTTATTTGATTGGTAAGGGATTGAATGCGAAGATTTCTTCTGTTGGTTACTGAGGTTGAGAGAACTGAGTAGTCCTTCAAAGGTGGATATTCAAGAGTGTTCTAGAATAGGTGATGTTCTCAAGACAGTGAGAATTTTCCCTCCAAAATTCCTTCTGATAGAAGTTACCAGCTGTAACTCACTGTTAGTGACGGCGTTAACTCTTACGACCTTTTAACTGGGTTGGGACGTGTCAGACGGTTGGTCACATAACATAACCATATTGAGGTTCCGTGTGATTTCGGCAAAAATATTTTAATTTCACTGTTACAAAACTCATGCATAAACTTTTTGAAGTTCCACCAAAAATAACTTATCTACCTGACCTCCACTACACTGAAAATAACTTTTGTCTTAGCACTTTTTTCTTCCGTCTCATTTTTTATTCGCGCCTTCCGTCTAATTTCCGCTTGTGCTTCCGTCTGTCTTGTTATCGTCTTACTATTGCTTTGTACTTCTGTCTGATTTTTACTTGTTCATTCTGTCTCATACGTTTCTGCTTCCGTCTTACTTTCTTCTTCCATTATTATTTGTTCTTCATCAAAATCATCAACGTAAAGTCATTTTCACTTAACATTTATTGTGATTTATTTTTATTACTATGAGATTGTTGCATGGTTTCCGACCAACTACCAGATCGAATCTACCAAAGATCCTTATGAACTACTCCAACCGCTCAGCATTAAATTTCGTTTATAAATTGCGTAAGAATAAATAAAAAGCAGACAAAGCGCGGAAACACAAAAAGCAGACGGAAGCACGGAAACACAAAAAAAGCAGACGATAGCACTGAAACAAGAATCAGACGGAACCGCGGAAACAAAAAGCAGACAGAAGCAGATGAAAGTGAGACGATACAAAAGACAGACGAAAGAAAATCAGACACAAGGCGCGAAAATGAAAATGAGACGGAATGCGCGAAAATGAAAATCAGATTAGTGACGGCGTTAACTCTTACGACCTTTTAACTGGGTTGGGACATGTCAGACGGTTGGTCACATAACATAACCATGTTGAGGTTTCGTGTGATTTCGGAAAAAGTATTTTAATTTCCCTGTTATTTCATCGTCCCCTGTCACCTAATAATTATATAGATGAAAATATGAAGAATCTAAAAAATCAAATTCATTTTTCACGAAGTTTTCAAAACTCATGGATAAACTTTTTGAAGTTCCACCGAAAATAACTTATCTACCTGACCTCCACTACACCGAAAATAACTTTTGTCTTAGCACTTTCATCTGACTTTTGTCTTCCGTCTCATTTTTTATTCGCGCCTTCCGTCTAATTTCCGCTTGTGCTTCCGTCTGTCTTGTTATTGTCTGACTATTGCTTTGTACTTCCGTCTGATTTTTACTTGTTCATTCTGTCTCATATGTTTCTGCTTTCGTCTTACTTTCTTCTTCCATTATTATTTGTTCTTCATCAAAATCATCAACGTAAAGTCATTTTCACTTAACAGTTATTGTGATTTATTTTTACTACTATGAGATTGTTGCATGGTTTCCGACCAACTACCAGATCGAATCCACCAAAGATCCTTATGAACTACTCCAATTGCTCAGCATTAAATTTCGTTTATAAATTGCGTAAGAATAAATAAAAAGCAGACGAAGCGCGGAAACACAAAAAGCAGACAGAAGCGCGGAAACACAAAAAAGCAGACGATAGCACTGAAACAAGAATCAGACGGAAGCGCGGAAACAAAAAGCAAACGGAAGCAGATGAAAGTGAGACGATACAAAAGACAGACGAAAGAAAATCAGACACAAGGCGCGAAAATGAAAATGAGACGGAATGCGCGAAAATGAAAATCAGACGCAAGGCGCGAAAATGAAAATAATATATTTAATACCAATAAAAAATGTTCAATGAATCACACTGTTTTGTTGTCTTGTCCTAATTGTTTAGTTTCAGAAACGATTCATTAACTTCATATCTGTTTTATTGTTTGCATTAACTTTTCTAACCTAACATTCCGATGATATAAAACCTAAAGAATCAAACAACTTCTTCATCCAAGTTTAACTTCTTTCATCTATTCTTGAACATAAATAGATCGGCTTTGGTGTTTTTTGTTGTCTTGTCCTAATTGTCTAGTTTCAGAAACGATTCATTAACTTCGTATCTGTTTTATTGTTTGCATTAACTTCTCTAAGCTAACATTCCGATGATATAAAACCTAAAGAATCAAACAACTTCTTCATCCAAGTTTAACTTCTTTCATCTATTCTTGAACATAAATAGATCGGCTTTGGTGTTCGAGTTCAAAAATACCCACACAACATTTGCTACTTCTGGAAACTCAAAGGAACACCGTTCATTTTAGTAAATTATTCTTTCACTCCTTTTTGTTATGTTTTTTAAATATCTGTCATTTTTATATCGGTATAGTCATAGACCATTTTACCTCTTATTCTCACGTTCATGTCATAAAATAAGAAATTTTAGATTCTTGTAATTATATTGTATAGCTAAATTATATTGATATTTTCATGTTTCAGTACCATTTTTAAGCCTGCGGTTTGTATAACCAATTTAATTTAATTTTTTTACATTTATAAGACACATCTCGTTATACATTTCCTTAATTCTTAAATTATCCATTCCAAATTTTTACTTACTAATTTTACTTATTCATTTATTATATTCTAACTTATATATTTTTAATATAACATATTTATACCTTCCTAATAAAAGATCCCTTACAAATTTAAAATATTTATAATTTAATTACTAATTTAAAATTTTAACATATTTATTACTATATAATATTCTGTTGTAATTGTTCATTGCATATTTTTTTGATATGATAATTAGTTTGTTCTTAATTTTTCCATATCTTCTCACTTAGATAAATTATGGATTAATTCCTAATTCATGAAACATTAAAAGTATTATTTAATTAGTTGAATAAGTTCTCGATTATTGTTTCAGAAAAAGACTTCATTATTCTGTATACTCTTTTGATTCCTGAAAAATTCTTTTCCAGCAAGATGCCTATTATTAAGCGAACGCCCAAGCTTATACGATGTCAAGCGCAGAAAAATCGCATTGCCGACATGCGTATAAGGTTGGCTAACATGCGCTTAATGCCTGGGGATGATCTAACAGAGCATGTTATTTCGGTTAATAATATCATGCAGGAGTTATATTTTGAAGGTTGCTTAGCTTACGCAAATGTTGAAGTGAAGTTCAACAGTTTACTTGTAACATTACCTCAAGCTGAAGGAGAACTTTTACAAATGATGTGGAATAATATGCCTAACAACAAGACTTATACCTTATTAGTGAAGAAATTTATTCAAGAAATCCGTAAAACCGAGTTGATTAGAACTTTACACCCTTTGGGTCTTCCAACAGAAATTGTGAACCCTATTGTACATCAAGCTTCAGAAACTGTCTCACGTGAACTAGTTGACTCATTTCCACGTAGAGTTCGTTATTTATAGATTGTTCATGGCTTATTATTTAACTAATACAATGTGTTGCTTTATAAGATTGTCTTGATATTTATATAATATAATTTTATATCAGTCTTCATTTACAGTCAAATTATTAGGATTTAATTCTTACATGACTAATGTCACATTACAATATATTTAATTTCGTATGAATCATTTTTGAATGCATCTATGATCATATAAAATATTAAGCGTGCGAAGTATACTAAAATAACATCATCTTAATTTTCGAGGTTCACCTCCAAAACCACAATCATGTCAAAGAGACAATTCGTCATATAATTAATTTTAATTTATATATTATTAATTTCTTAACTACATTATAATTCATGCTATATATTTTTTAATGATATTATATATGTGTAACTATAAAAATGATTTTCATTATAATAAGAAAAATAATAAGAAATTGATTTGCGAATAATAATAATATTAAAACGTGATGAACCGTATTGGTAAGGCTGAAGCAAACTAAGACGAAGAGAAAATGAGAGCAAGCAGCGAAAGCGAAGGTGAGAGTGAAGCAGAAGGCAAACTAAGACGAAGTAGAAGTCAAACTGAGACGAAGGGAGGAGAAGCAGAAGTCAAACAAAGACGAAGTGGAAGTCGAGCTAAGACGAAGGGCGGAGAGAAAAGTAAGACGATGATATATATACATATATAACACCTTAAAAAATATATTTGTGTTATATTTGTGGTATCTAAAATTCTTATATTCATTTCTATATTGTATGATTTTAAATTTTTCATTTTCATTATTTTTGGCTTAAATAAACTATTTCAAATGTTTAAATAAATTATACAAATTTCAGTAATTAGCTAACATTTTTTGTCATTTTGAATTAATTTTTATTTTGATATGATCAATTTACTTATTATATTATAATTAATAGAAAGTTACAGTCAAAAGAAGGTTACATGCGTAGTATAAAGATATGTTTATGTAAATAGTATTATTCTGATTAGATTTAAATTTTTTTTACAATAATAAAAATAAAAAAAAACATTAATATACGAAATAAGTTGAATAATGATAATGATAATAATGTAAAGTCGAAATAAGTTTACATTCAATAGTTTTGACGAAGACCAAATAATGAAAACGAAAATAACACGGAAGTAGAAACGAAAATGAGACAGCTTCGTGTTATTTTGGCTTTGCAGGTTCGTCTTGCTTTTGCCTTTGCACATCGTCTCAGTTTTGTCTGCTCGCTTCGTGTCAGTTTAACTTTTTCTTGTTATTACTTTCACTTGTTCTTCTGTCTCACTTTGGCTTTCGGTGCTTGGTCTGAGTAATATATATATTTGTTATAACCTTCGTACAAATGGACGGGGGTGACTTCTTTATTTAACATTATTATATATTATAAAATAATCGTATAAAGATAGCTTTAGCGAGGAAACAAAAAATAAATTTCTGTTTTATAAAATTTTCGAGTGTTAATAATAATAAAAATAAATGTTAGTATGAAGAAAAGTAAAACGAAGCAGCGGTATGAAAGTCAGAGGATAAAAAAGTGAGACGGAAGCAGAGCCAAAGTGAAACGATAGAAAAGTGAGATGGAAGCACAAGCCAAAGTGAGACGATAGAAAACTGAGACGGAAATAAATCTGGCGTTTCGACTTTCTCTGTGAACTCTTAACTATTACTCTTAATGTTTGATACAAGCACTTAGAGAATAAATTGCAATACTTCATAATATATATTTTCAATAGTTCGCAGAAAAAGAAAGTTTTTCAAGAAGTTTTCAGAAAGGGGATAATGGAAAAAGATTAGACAATTCAACCCAATTTCGGTTTTTTTCTACTGTGACGAGTGTCCGGAGTTGATTGTGCATCTGATTGTGTCGTACATTCGATATTGTTGATCGGCTTATCACTTTGTGACGTCGGATTGTATTCATCATCACAGAATATTTTCTCAAGGCATTGTTTAACCGATGAAGAAGATTTAGGAATTTTCTATAAAAATTTAAAAATTCAGAATATATTAGGCAAGTGATATATGGTAAGATTACTGGAAAGTAAACTTGGAGAAATAAAAAAAGATGATGTTATAGATGAAATGAAAATGAAGGAGGAATAAAAAGGACCTGAGATTGTTAAAGGCGTAATTTCATCATTGGTATTTTGATCGCGACTTGAAGGTTGGTCCTTTCTGGCGGGTGAAAATGAAGCCTCTTGTAGTTCATGAGTATCAATTTTGTGGTAGTAAACGACCGTAAATCGTTGGACTGCATCTGATGATTGAGTGTTTGTTGGTTTGACATGCAGGACAAACGTATCGGTTTTCAAGCGTGTGTGCAGGTCCTCTAACGGCAGATCCATATTCTTATAACGCAAAACAATAAATGTTCATCGTCAGTGGAATAAGTATATAAAGATATTTCGGGCTGATTAAATCGGAGATGTAAATGAAAGAAGGAAGGAAAAGTATAACCTCATTGTAATACTGCATAGTTTCAAGGGCGGTGAAGTTTAGAAGTTTTTCAGCTAGGTCGCCAAAAATGGAAGCCGTGATAGTTCCGGTTTCGTTTGTCCAGTCCATGTCGTATCGACACCTGTACAATAAAGTGAGAATAGTTAAAAAAAGAAAACTGTTGGTAAAAAACATACACAGGTGACATGCGACTGAAAAAGTTGTGCGAAAATTTAAATATATACACGGAAGGAATAAGCAACAAATCGAAGATTGCAAATAGAAGGGAGAAACCTTGCTTCAGCTGTTACTTTTTTTTTTGCAATAATTACAAGTGAACAGAACTCCGTATGCAGCAGCTGTAGACCGAAAGCATTTGTTGCATGCTATATACCAGTATTTTTGTAGGATGTGTTGATTTTAATGATTATAATATACCGAATTAATTCATCATTTACTTGACATGTAAAAATAGTGCACAGGCAAAAGTAAGACGAAGGAAAAGCTAAGAAAGAGAAAAGTAAGACGAAGGAAAAGCTAAGAAGTGAAAACTAAGACGAAGCGGTTGAATGTAGAAAAGCGTTTCTTTTATTAAGATAATTATTAAATAAGACGAACGGGATTCATTACTGTTTTATAAAATTTTCGAGTATTAACAATAATAAAAATACATGTTAGTATGAAC
>JAOQMQ010004438.1:0-10932 GCA_027563845.1 Erythroxylum subrotundum
TTTGATTAAGAAGAAATTTATGAATTGAGTTTGATTAAGGATAATTTCCAAAAAGGGAAATTGGAATGGTTTGGTATTAAAAAAAAATTGAAGCGATGTTAGTTAAGGCATAATCGTTTTGATTCATTTTGTTAAGAGTTGGGTTCCGGGAACGGGATCCAACATATTGTGTTTTATACACATGATAGATCATGACAAACAACTTAAGAAGCCTTGAAGGACAATCCGTCTCAAATTCTCCTTACTTCAATGAAAACAACTACTCTTATTGGAAAGAGAGGATGACCATCTATCTTCAATCAGTGGATATCGAAATCTGGTAAGCTATCAAAGATGGAGTTACACCTCCTACTACTAACAACGTAGAAGTATGGATTGATGCCGATAGAAGAAATGCACAGCTGAATGTCAAAGTAAGACATCATCTGATCTATGTGCTAAGCTGAATGTCAAAGTAAGACATCATCTGATCTGTGCACTATCTCCAAAAGAGTACGAAAAGATATCCTACTGTTCTACAACAAAATAAATATGGGACAAGCTTTAAGTTACTTTTGAAGGAACAAATGCGATAAAGAAACATAGAATAAGTCTTTTAGTGCATCAATACGAGGCTATTAGTATAAAATAGGGATAAATAATAGGTGAATTCTCCGGACGTTTCAACAACGTCATCACTTCCTTGAAAAACTTGGGCAAGATATATCCAAATGACGAGCTAGTAACAAAAATTATAAGATCATAGAGATTGAGAAATCCTTATATGAATAGATCTATCGTAATTGAAAGAAGTAGATTACAACCCTAGAGATAAGATGACATAAATACTCTAGATTAAGGTCAAATCTAATAGTAAATTCACAATCCGGTAAAGCAATCCTATAAATTTAACTTGAGTAACTCAATTAATAAACTTAGGATTAGCTATTATTAGACTCGAGAGAGCCATTAGCATACCATAGAAATTTCCAAGGTCTAATAGTCAATAAAACAATTGCATAATAAAAGATTAACTAGTTAAGAGATTTTAGGGGGATTCGTAGCCTAGAAATTAATTCCCGATATCGATAAGTTTCTAAATGATCCATTATTTCTTTGTTTAATCTTTCTTGGTGTTTTATTTTATTTGCTTAAGTTTTAATTTCTTTAATTAAAAATCAAAATGAAATTTGTAGACTAGATAAGAGGTCAATGGTAACTACTAGTATTCATCGTCTTCATGGGATCAATCAGTACTTGTTGGTACTAGCTACGGCTATGACGTGCATTTACGGTTAATTCATAATTGACAAACTTAGAAAAAGTCAATCAAGGCTCATAATTTCTCCTTATTCCTCCTTTCTGTTTCCCCCTAATTTTGATTATCTTGTTTCTCCTATGGTGGTAGTGTTTACTAGGTTTACTGAGGTTGATAGTTTGGTTAAGATTGGTAATTTTCTTAAGGTTGCTTATATATTGGATAGGGTATTAGATATTTTGGTATGTGGTTGCATTGAGTGTAATAAACTTAGATTTTTGGTATGGTTGTGACGGAATATATAACATTAGATTGTAATTAAAAGATGGGTGGTTGTGGTAGTGATGGAATAAATAACATTAGATTGTAATTAAAAGATAGATAGTTTGCGTATTATTGTAATTTTTTATAATATAGTTCCAAAAATAGTTTTATAATAAAGATGGTTAAGCTTTCACTGTCTTTGATTGTCATCTTTAAGCATACTCTTTAAGGCTCTTTGTAGGCCTCTCATCCATTATAAGAATTTTACCTACTTAATGCAGTATCTTAATTGAACTTGTACTAATCTTAAAAATTAAAAGTAAAATCACCTTATATCTTTGCAATGGACTAGTATAAGTTCATAAATTCGTAACAAGCAGAACCTATAAGACTCTTTAGGAAGCATTACACTCATAGTTATTCGCTATCCATACACGTTACCATTTTATTAGAACACATCCTCAAATGTTCTATGGGATATATGCTTTATTTGTATTTTTCGCATTCCAACATTTTGAACGTATAAAGGATATGGATACCATGTACTAGACAAAAATCTTTAGCATTTTTACCATTAATGTAGCCGAAACATTCATCATTTTAATCATCCTCTCCATTTTCCTTTATAACTCCTTGAATTCCTCTCAGGTCACCACTTTGTCTTTCTTCTCTTTGTGCTTATAAACTTAGAATTTTATTAAATGCATAATGGAAAGTTTAGGGACAAAAGCTTTTTCTAATATATAACATATAAGGAAAGTTATCCCCATCCTTGACATCATTAGAGGAACTCTTGTTAACTCTAGAGTAAAATATATTGGAAAATGTATCTTAAACCCTGAAATTTGAGGCATTGATGGCAAGTGAGGTGCAAATCCCAACAATGAATGCCTAAAGAAAGACATATATGTTCCTAATACTACTGGCATGGGTAGTGTAGGTGGAGTAAACATTGGTGGATAATTAAATCTTATATAAGGTTCAAATGAATGTGAAGAAAATGTTGCAATAAGTAGTTTCACCCTAATAAATTTTGGTGGTAGTTCATTCCCTTTCCTCATTCTTACTTGATTAAATAGTCTAAGTTACTCTATAAGCCTTGCTTGTATCTCCTCAATGCTTTTTTTTCCCCATATTGTGTTGGTTTTAATATCTTCACCTTACATATTATGAAATGTGAATTATGAGTTCATTTTTCATTTTCATTTTCTTTAGAGACTATAGTGATTTAAATGGCTAATCACTTGTAAAGTGAGAAAGATTGTAACTAGTTTATTGTTATTTTTGTGTATGTAGATAAATGATTAAAGTAATTTTAGGATCATGGAGGGTTTTGAACAATTGAATTCAATCAAACCCTTGTCTATCATTATACAAAAATAGTTCTTGTTTATAACCATCTGAAGTTGATGAACGTGTAGGAATTGACAAAAGAAAAAGATTTCTATTAGAAAAATTTTAACATCCAAAATTACATCTTAAATTGAGTCTATACTTGAATCTAAATTAGAGCCTAAGTCTAATAAGTGAGTCAGGGACACTTTGTCTTAATATGCCATCTAAGTATCATTTAATCATCTAAATAGGTTTGTTTGGGTAATTTACTCATTTGGCACTATTAGTCTTCAAACTCTTGCCTCAAATAGTTGTTATTAGCATTTCAAGCCCCATCTTATATTTAACATGCTATAATTCTTCTAAACCCCTGCTTGCACGAGCGAGTTCTTGGGATTTTTCTACAACCATTTCAAGATCTTGTGTTCTTCTATCATTTTTATCATTAAACATTTGAAGTCCTTTTTTTATTACACTTCTTGAATCCATTCCAAAACTTGAGTTCTATCATTGTTAGCCATTTTAAGCTTTTAAATTTCCCTTACTCTATGTGATTCTTGTGTAGGCTTTGGATTGTTCTTTTTATTCCGTAAACTTCTTATTGCATTTTGACTCTTCTAGTTGAGTCATGCTTATATTTGACATTTTAGTTGGTTGTTTTGCTCATTTGGTCTTGCATTCGCATTTCTGTATGAATAACCAAAAGTGTTAATTGTTTTGCAAACTCTCCGCAAACTTCTTTGTCACCAACAAAATAAAAACAAGCAAAACTGAAATAATAAAATACCAAAAATTTGGTAACTCAGTTTGGCACACCTTGCCTACATCTGTGGGGCCTCACCTAGCTTAATAACTTTCACCGAAGTACAATAGATTTACCCAAGGCTTTACTGAGCCGACACCACTCAACCCTTGACACTATCTCTCAACCTCACTTCTCTTGAAAGAATTTCACACCCAATAGTACAACCACCTCGTATTAACCTCGACAAAGGATTTTCTCAAACGATATTTAATGATAATGAAACAAACTAAACCACTCAAGTGATTAAATAAAATTCAACATAAATGACAACACTTGAGAAAGAAATGAAGACAACTTCCCAATCGGTTCAGCTTCTTCGTAATAGATTTGGAAGTGCAGCTTCAACAATCAGTCCAACCGTATGTCTCACCAAAGCCTTAAAACAATTAATGCCCACACATCCTTTTATAAAACCCACGGTATATATGAAGACATGAACTCACAACCCATGCAAGACCACTGTACTATTGATTTCCAAAACTCCCACGGTGTTTCTCTCACAGTACGTGCACAATCTTTAATCAACTAAGTTTGGACAAATCAATACAGTAACCCACGTTACTTCAGTGGCACACACGCATGTCTAGGCCAATTACCGAACACTCACCTCCAGCAACGTTATTATATTTCATTGACAAGTGACTCACGCCTTATGCCACACACATACACATCATTCACTTTAACACCCACACAAGGCCACTGGTCATTATTTATTTTTCAAATCTCCCATGCAAGGCCACTACACATTTAATGCACGCCCATCACTTTCCTATTTTGATTAACTTCTGCAGTGTTGATTTCTTAATCAATTAACATATGCTATCCCTTTACCGCATAAGAGATTCATGCTAGAGATAGATATCTGCAGTAGATAGGAGATCTGGATAATTACACACCTTGGAGATAGACTTCTACCGTTATTAAGAGATATGCACAAATCCCTGACACACTAAAAATCCCATTGAACCAAATAACCACAACTTTAATTCCACTACACAACAACCTCATCTTTTTAATTTCATCAATCCATAAAATCCGTAAATCCAGCAGTAGTTTAATTCCAATATCACCATGATGATAGAATCCAATGTACCACTACAATTAAGATTTTATATGTCCAATTAAAATGCCAAAACTAAATAAAAGATATTTATAATATATTTTAACAATCTCTCCCTTTTGGCATTTTTGTCACAAATAATCTTAATTGGACATATAAATATCAAATTCATAATTCATACGACAAATACTCCCTTTTAATCAAACATCAAGTTTATTCAATCATCCAAATTCTCTTCCTTGGGACAAAAAGATGCCAAAAAGCAAGACAAATAGTCAAATATATACCTTGAAATCTCCCCTAAATGGAACATTCACCATAAACATTATGATGTCTCCCCCTTGGGACAAAACAATATCAAAATGCATAATCATAATAATCAACCATAGGTGCAGCGGAAGAATCATAAGCACGCCAAGATAACAATTTACCATCATTAAAAACACATGCCAATATATCACTACTTACTTCAATTCCATCTTCATTAGACTAATCAAATTCATAAACCCAAGCAATGAACTATAAGTGTTGTCAGTGTAGTGAGAGAGAAAGATACCCGAGAGAGAGACCCACACTGATGAGAGAGCTGAGGAGTCTTCGGTGGAGCCAAATAGAAGTCACAATGCAAACTACTAAAAAGATGAGACGAAAATAGCAACATAAAAACTAAAGAACAAAAAAAATCTTTTCTTTTCTTCTTCTTCTTTTTTATCGTTTCGTTTTTTTTAACAACTCAAAAAAAATACTTCAAACATGTAAAACACATAGTCCCTGTGCCTCTCGAAGAAATTCAAACTTGGTCTTTTTCTTCTTCATATTATCTTTATCATCGGTTTCTTCTTCTGAAGTAACTGAGTTGCCCTTTGTCTGACCAGTTTCTTTACAAACAGTAACTAATTGTGAAGCTAGACTTAACTTCTTGTTTTTCCTTCAAAATGTCTTTGTGTCTGTAATTGACCCTTTCTAATCCAAGTGTGCTTTGGTAACATGGGTTACCACTGGAAATTTAATGAAAAGTATCTAGATTTTCGATTTTGACCTCTTTGAAACATAATTTGTAACATCTTGTAGCATCTCGGCCTTATGTGCCCAATAACTCCTAAAAAATGACACGTCGATATAAATCTTCGATTCTTTCTAGATGTTTCTTCTTCTCGGACAGA
This sequence comes from Erythroxylum subrotundum, assembly GCA_027563845.1. Classification (NCBI taxonomy): domain Eukaryota; kingdom Viridiplantae; phylum Streptophyta; class Magnoliopsida; order Malpighiales; family Erythroxylaceae; genus Erythroxylum; species Erythroxylum subrotundum. The sequence goes on from JAOQMQ010004438.1 coordinate 5,865, forward strand.
TCTGGACATATTATTTTTCTCCTCATTCACTTTAGAGCACTTACCCTTATAGCCAATGCCGTGAAGATCCCCTTTAACCTTACCAATTTTCATTAACTTTTCTAGTTTTTTCTGTGCCTTCATTCAATATTCTCAATCCTTTTTCAGTATTTACCAATTTCATTCTAGCTTCACCAAACTCATCTGACGTCAACGTCAATTTCTTTTCTAACTCTTGGATGGTGTTCTTCATGGAGAGGTTCTCTTCCTTCAATCTTTCATTCTTTCTATATATTTTCACCCATTTTTCGTACATTAATTCGTAAGCCTCGTAAATATTTCCCTTTTTTTCATCTAATCCACTTCCATCACTGTCATAATTTGATAATAGGTCTTGAGATGAGTTGTTTTCGAAATTTTCCGATTTTCCCTCTTTTCGGTCTTCAGTTACTTCCTTCTTAATTACTGTTAAGTAAGTAACTGGACTTTTGCTATGTAAGGCAACCAACCCAGCACCATTCACTATTTCTTCTTCGCTACCATATTCACTCTCGGAATCATCCTCAATCTAGGTGCTTGTGAAAGACTTTCCTTTTCTCTTCTTCAAAGTATTAGCGTATTCGGATTAAATGTGTCCGAAACCTTGACATTCATAACATTAGATTCTCCTTTCCTTCCTTTCACCCTTTTGTATTTTGACTTGATTTTTTACATTACTGCTCGATGAACTTCTGCCATATTGTCTAAAGTCGGGTATGTCCTTTTTTATTCTCTTCAACCACTTACTGAACTCTCGTGTTAATAGCTCCATTTTCTCATTCTCGTCGGATTCATCTTCTAATTCATTCATGACTTTACCAATTTCGGCTTGCAATGCTAATCATTTCTTCTTCTCTCGATTATCCCTCAACAAATTCATTTTAAAATTTGTAAGAATTCTAATTACCTTCTCCAATGACAAGTCATTGATGTCATGAGCCTCCTCGATTGCTGCAATTTTTGGAATAAATCTTGGAGGTAGTGATCTCAATGTCTTCTTGACTAGTTTCAGATTGGAATATTTCTTTCCGAGTTGATGTGCCTGATTCGCTATATCTCGCAATCTTTCACGAAAGTCTCTAATAGTCTCATTTTCATCCATCTTCAATTCTTCAAACCTCACAGCTAACATCTGTAGTTTTGACGTTATTACAGATTTAGACCCTTTATGAATAATCTGCAACATATCCCACGCTTCTTTAGCCAATTCACAGGCTGAAATCAATGAGAAGCGTCCTTCATCAACAACACTGAAAATTGCATGCATTGCTTGTGAATTTCCAAGTGAACTTTCTTCTTCTGCTCTTGTCCATTCAAATGAATCTTTTTGAACTGCCTCTCCTTTATCATCAGTGATTATTGGATGCGTCCACCCATGTACTACTAAATGCCAAGCTCTCGTGCCTTAAGCTTGAATGAAGACTTTCATCTGTGATTTCCATGTAGGATAGTTAGATCTGTTCAATAACAGTGGTCTGATAATCGATGCTCCTTCTTTTATGGCCATGTTTGCAAAACTAGGATCTACGCCAACTTGCTACCAAGTTCTGAATCGGTGACCTTGCTCTGATACCGATTGAAAAACCAAAAGTGTTAATTGTTTCGCAAACTTTTCACAAACTTCTTTGGCACCAATAAAATAAAAACAAGCAAAACCAAAATAATAAAAACACCAGAAATTTGATAACGTAGTTCGACATACCTTGCTTACGTCTGCGGTGCCCTCATCCGGCTTAATAATTTTTACCGAAATACAATAGATTTACCCAAGGCTTTACTGAGCCGATACCACTCAACTCTTAACATTATCTCTCAACCTCACTTCTCGTGAAAGAATTTCACATCTAATAGTACAACCACCTCGTATTAACCTCGACAGAGGATTTTCTCAAACGATATTTAATGATAATGAAACAAACTAAACCACTCAAGTGATTAAATAAAATTCAACATAAACGGCAACACTTGAGAAAGAAAAGAAGACAACTTTCCAATCGGTTCAGCTCCTTCGTAATAGATTTGGAAGTGCAGCTTCAATAATCAGTCCAACCGTGTGTCTCACCAAAGCCTTAAACCAATTAATGCCCACACATCCTTTTATAAAACCCACGGTATATATAAAGACATGAACTCACAACCCATGCAAGACCACTGTACTATTGATTTCCAAAACTCCCACGGTGTTTCTCTCACAGTACGTGCATAATCTCTAATCAACTAAGTCTGGACAAATCAATACAGTAACCCACGTTACATCAGTGGCACACACGCATGTCTAGGCCAATTATTGCACACTCACCTCCAGCAACATTATTATATTTCATTGACAAGTGACTCACGTCCTATGCCACACACACACACACATCATTCACTTTAACACCCACTGCATGTTCTTTCGAGACACCCACACAAGGCCACTATTCACTATTTATTTTTCAAATCTCCCATGCAAGGCCACTGCACATTTAATGCACGCACATCACTTTCCTATTTTGATTAACTTCTGCAGTGTTGATTTCTTAATCAATTAACACATGCTATCCCTTTACCGCATAAGAGATTCACGCTAGAGATAGATATCTGCAGTAGATAGGAGATCTGGATAATTACACACCTTGGAGATAGACTTCTACCGTTATTAGGAGATATGCACAAATCCTTGACACACTAAAAATCCCATTGAACTAAATAACCACAACTTTAATTCCACCACACAACAACCTCATCTTTTTAATTTCATCAATCCACAAAATCCGTAAATCCATCAATAATTTAATTCCAATATCACCATGATGATAGACTCCAATGTATCACTACAATTAAGATTTTATACGTCCAATTAAAATGTCAAAACTAAAAAAAAAAATATAATATATCTTAACACCATACTTCATTTTTTTCACTAGTTTTCTTTTGGCTATGTTTTTTTCTCCTGAGATCTCATTCTATAAAGCTTTTTTCTCTTGAATCCAAGTAGCATATGCCACTTTTAACTATTGAACTCCGATTTTCCATCTTAACCTCTATTCTATTTGTGATTAATGCCCAACCTTCATGCCTTGACTACACTCATTCATATACGACATGACCATGCACGGATCTCTCTATTATCAAATAGGCACTTGGGTGCTCTAAAGTCATATATTTTTGGCGTCACCACATTATATATTCAAGACTTATTATTAAACTAGTATTATATTCTATTGGTTAGAAGGCTACCGTTACGTCAGCTTAGCCCAACCTTTATAATATGATTCTAGATAATCATTATGCATTCGACTTTATCTCGTCATTCTAGATATTTCCTTTTGTTACTTTGTACTAATTTATGTTTGAAGAAGTTTTAGTCGCGTAAGTTCCTCCCTCTCCGAATCTCACAGTTTCATCAAAGTCATTGTCGTCGTTAGCAACGGCGGGCTCATTGGGCAACAACTATGACATACCTTGGTTAGAGAAGTATCAGCTCGCCGTGGTGTCGGACATAGTGGGCAACGAGGATGCAATGTCTCTATTCCAAGTCATTGCCCGCACCGGCAACATGGCTAATCTCATCTTATCCGTACACCATTCTCATCTAATCTCTTCATATTCTCATTTCATTAGGGTTTTGCATATTTTGATTTCATAAGAGTTAGGAATTCTTTTTGTGTGTCAATTTTCATGTCATGATTTGCTGATAATGTGGAGCTGGTAAAAGTCCTCTTGGAGCTGGTAAAACTACAAGTATACTAGCCCTTGCGTATGAGCTTCTAGGTCTAAATTATAGAGAAGCTGTTTTAGAGTTGAATGCATCCGATGATAGGTGCACATAAATCAATGTTCTTTGGCACTTTGTCTTATTAATGATCAATCACTCGTGTCTAGTTATTACTTTTCTTCTCGTGAACAAGGGTATAGATGTTGTGAGGAACAAAATCAAGATGTTTGCTCAAATGAAAGTTACGTTGTCGCCTGTTCTGCACAAGAATGTGATTCTTGATGAAGCTGATAGGTATTTGCACACATGATACGATTCCTTTTGGATGATCTACTGATTTTGTTGTGTTCCGAAATATTTGAATAATGAAATTACAATGGTTCTAATTGTTCATGAGAGCTCTTAAATCTTGATTTTCTGCTCTGCTTGCTAATAAATTTTTGGTACTTCTGTGATTTTCATTAATTAATTTTGTCTTATTGATGTTTGACCACCCTTTGCTTTTCTCACAAAATATGCTTGACTTCCAGGGCACAACAAGCCTTGCGATGGATTATGGAGATTCATTTAAATTCTACTCGTTTTGCTCTCGCATGCAATATGTCGTCAGAGATCATTGAGCCAATACAGAGTAGATGTTCCCTTGTTCAATTTTCAAGATTATCTTATCAAGAGATAATAGTCTAATGTTCGTTTTTGAAGCAAAGAGGGCATCTTGTTGCATACAAAAGTGTCGTATAAAGCTCAAGATATATAAAGGTTGGAAAATATTCGTCATCCATCAATATTTCTTTGCTTTGTTATATGCTTTCTAAGTTTATGTCATAAACTTTAGGTCATATAATCATGCACTTTGATCAACTGTCTGATTTGCCTTGACCTTACTTATATGTAAATCTTCATTTGTTGAACAGAAAAAAAAAATGAGACCTTGCTTTCTTGAAAGTGCTTAAAGCTGTCACGTTACACTGGAATAACAAAGAAATGAATGGCAAGGAATTATATGACGCCTAAAAGGTCCTTAAGGGTGTCACGAAATAGACCAAAATATTTGGCCACTCTGGAGTATACTGCAGGGAGCTAAAGACCTGGTCTTAAGTTGATATGGATTGTTATCTTGAGTTAATAAGGTTTGTTCTATTGAGTTGATAAGGTTTGATAAAATTGCTGGACCCCGTTCCCGAGGCCCGACCGAACAGTGCCGGTCCCCGTTTCCGGAGTCCAACTATCCAAAACAGAATCACAAATCAGAGACCGTTGGGCTAGAGTCCCGACCCCCAAGGCTGAACCCGGGGTGATCCGTCGGAACAACAAATGAATATAAACCGCGGAAGCAATACTTATCATTCATCA
>JAOQMQ010004623.1:0-10923 GCA_027563845.1 Erythroxylum subrotundum
TGGGTACAAAATCACGAGCAGAAGGTCTACGTGTATCTCACTCCAGGGCTAGTTAGTACATTGTAAAATCATAAAGTTCACAACTGATATCTATCTTCTAACTGAAATTTAAGTTCGACTCCTGTTATTACAATTACACCTTTTGTTCTACTAAGCGTGTATTGTGCTAGTTTATCTTTTAGGTGCGTTAAGGCAATAAAGGATTAAAATGCAAGCAATGGATAGGTTAATAACAGAGCAATGGCAGGATGTCTACACTCTTTTCAGTATAAGCAGAACAGTTCCATTTAGGTTACAAAACAAGGGTTCAGATTGGATAACAATCCAAGCTGTAACTACACAACCGTCTCCATTAAGCAATGAAGGCGTTGTTTTAAGAACGTTTGATAGCCTAATCATAACACCAGAGGGCGGTGGGTGTTGGGTTAGGGTGACAAATAACACTGTTGTTAACGCTGTGATAACTTATCACCCGCTCGAAGGTATCCTGTTCCAAGACGTGTCTAGCGGTTCACAAACCACTCCTGCTCAGTCTAGTTCTTCATTAGCTGGTGTAGCACCCACAATGATGGGAGAGCTTGCCACAAGCGATTATAGGCGTACTGTAAACATAAAGTTTACAAGCGGGGAATCACACATAGGTAGCCGTAGAAATATTAACGGTGGAAATACACTCCCATCGAGTATTTCCTATAACAATAACAGAGCCGTTTTACAAAGCACTTCTAATGGGGGTGCTTTTTTGTCGTCGACAGAGCTTGTAAAATGCTTGTCTGGCCAGCAAGTGGTTTTAAATTTTAGCTTATCATCCTCTTCTACATCTTTAGTTTCAAGATGGGGCATTGGTGATAAAACGTCATCCACTGACTGCATAGCGTTTTCCATAGAGAATGGGGTATTTGGTGTTAGATGGTCAAACGGAGTAGACTCTGTATTTACACCACAATCTGCATTCAATACTGATAAGCTTGACGGAACTGGTAAATCATTATCTACGCTTGACACCGATATATACAACGAATACAGAATAGTCACTGGCCTGTGTAATACACTTCCTATCTCTTTTGAATGGTATTCAAATATTAAAAACGGATATGTAGTTGCACATGTGATAGATAGCCAACATCTTAGACAAAACCAGTCAACTTCTTCAGACAGTCTACCATTATTTGTAAGCATAGAGGGGGATTCTACATTATCATTATCCTCTATGTCAGCCCTTGTAAGCGGTGATATAACCCAAGAAGGAAAAGAGTTCAGTGTAAGCGTTGACAATATAGACACAGTTGCAACTGTACAGTCGTATATTATGACTATAAGCAATGGTCAACTGCTTAATGGGGATACTTCTAATGTCGTATTAGAACCTTCTACGTTTTGTTCCGATGGGGTAAGAAGTTTCAAGTGGAATATTTATAAAAACATCCAGTTAACCAATGCAGTGTTCAACAATGTTGATACACATAATTCTTCAGTCAGTTATGACACTGTAGCAACATCTTTTACGCCTCTACAACAAAACATTGTTTACACTGTTATAACAAGTAAAAACCAATCTGTTGACATTTCATATCTCACAAGAAATATTACACTATACCCAAACGATACTCTAACAATAACAGTTACAAGTAATGGAAATGGTACAGTTGGGTGCGTTATACGTTGGAAGGAACCCACATGACAGGAGCTGTTGTAGTTGGACAGAATGTTATTCTAAGACCTGACAGCGTATTTGCAGGGAAGTCTCCGAACCCTCCTTCAGGTGTAGTTGGTGAAGTCTTATCTTTTGATAATGAGTGGGTTGATATATTGTGGTCAACATTCACAGATAGTCTTAATTATAGAAAAGATGATATTGACGCATTTGGAAATCCTCCTTCACTTACTGTGTGGGACTGGAATCAGGCATACATAGACTCTAAAAATCAAAATATAGGGATCATTCTTAATAGAATAAACCCTTCATCACTTGACTATGATGAAGCATTTTCTGCAATGTACGCCATCCTACTTCGTTCTGGTATCGTCCCAGACAGGGCAAAATTTGTACAGCTTCTTCCTACCATATCTAGTGGTGGTATGCTAACGTCGTCTTGGGCAGCTTCTGGTGACTCTCCTGCTGGCACCTTAACAGTTAGTTCTGTATACAACAATGATATTACTTACTCAAGCTGGAAAATGCTTGATTCTAATACTACAAGTTCTTACTGGTACCCCCTATCTGGGACTGGAGCTGGAAGCTGGTGGCAAGTCGCATTTTCAAATGACTGTTACTTTCAAAAAGTTGTATTTACAACAACTGCTGGGAAATTTAGACCAACATCTATAAGAGTTGATGTTGGGAGTGATGTTGCTAGTCTACATTCTATTGGTGTATTCAGTATATCTCCTGCATCAACTGGGCAAACGACTGAGACTTTTATACTCCCATCATCTGGTTTTAATAAGGTTCTTAGAGTTACAGTAATGTCCTTACAAGACCCTCTTGTTGCAGGATACCCTTTATTTGATTTTAAACTGTTTGGAGTACACGTTTGAATTTTATAGTTTTTAACACATCTAGGGAATACCCACTACTTCATGTAGACTATCCAATGCCTAGTCATGAAACAAATTATGACGAGATCGAGGTTCCTACAGAATACGACATTGATAGTAGCAGGGATATTCAGTATTTTTGTATTAGTGGGAATAAGGCAGTGTATGATACTGTGCAGTCATTATCACGCGCTAAAGAGTTGGCAATAAAAGAGATAAGGAAAAAGTCTGTCGAACTTCAGGAGCCACTTGATATTAAAATAACATCTCTCGAGAAGACTCTTAAACTAGACAGGTCTAATTCCGAATCTATTGAGAAATATTATCAAACACTTCAGCGTCAACAGCAGATTAGAGACTCAAGTAATGCTATGCAGGATAGAGTGAATTTGTCCACTACTGTTAAAGATGTATGGAATATTGTTGACAGTTATGACTCATTCTGTTGCCCTAAGCCAGAGATTGCACCAGAGGTTACTAGGGCAGCGTTCTTAAACAGGCTTGCACTTTCAATGAATGAAAAAGTAGACCCCGTGTTTCAACTACTTACTACAGACCTTATGTCTGTTGGGTATATAGACCTTAGGCAAGTCCAAAGTAAACTTAATCCGCTTGTCTTATACGGGAAGTTATCACAAGACAGGGTAGACTTTATATGCAGTTCACCTGTTACTTGGAGTGAAAGACCTGTACATGGAGTATAAATCCAAAAGAGTTATAAAGCAGAATGATGCTCAGAGTAGAATATCAAATGCTGCTAAAGTCACGGCTAAGACTAAAATTGAAAAGCCACGTATTGGCCCGGCTAGTCCTGTACAGAAAGTGTTCTTTGATGATGATACTACAGATATTATCATATTCGGAGGTGGTGCTGGGAGTGGTAAAACAGCATTGTGTCAAATGAAGGTGCTTAAATATATTGACGACCCAAATTTTAACGCAATCTTCATACGTCAGACACACCCACAACTAGAAATGGAGGGAGGCATTTGGTCAGAATGCCTTAAACTGTATCCAAAATTTGGAGCTAAGAAGAACTATAAACCAAAAAAGTTTAAGTTTCCTAATGGTGCAAATGTCTCACTTCTTCCATGCGGAAGTGACAGGGAACTAGAGAACTTCGACGGTGGGCAGTTTAGCTATATCATCATTGATGAAGCACAGAACCACTCATTTGAGCAGTTTAGTTATCTAATGGGTAGAAACAGGTCTATGTCAAAGTATCCGCCTAGAATGGTTCTTACATGCAACCCTTTAAAAGGTAACTGGCTACTTGGATTTGTTGAATGGTATTTAGATAAAGATACTGGAATACCTTTAAAAGAACTTGCAAATACTATAAGGTTTTTTTCAATTATCGGTGGAAAAATAGTAACAGCTAGTTCCGCTGAAGAGTTGCTATTACAGTATCCAACATGCACCCCAAAAACTTATAGGTTCATCCCTGCAACAATCTTTGATAACCCCGTTATACAAAAAGTGAATCCGGGATACTTAAGTAATCTTGAGAATCTTAAAACAAACGAGCGTAGAAGGCTTCTTCTAGGAAGTTGGTATGCAGTAGGCGAAGACGATGGGCATTTTAAACGTGACTGGGTGGATGTAGTTGCTGATATACCGTTGGATGTATCTATAGTATCTTGTGTAAGGGCTTGGGATTTTGCATGTACACTTGCTTCAGAGAAGAACACAAATCCTGACTACACAGCATCTGTAAAAATAGCTAAATGCAATGATGGTAAATTTTATATACTTGATGTAACACGCATAAGGGCTAGACAACACGATGTTGAGGACTCTGTTTCAAGACTAGCACAAGAGGATGGGACATATGATTGTACCCCGATTATCCCAAGAGACCCCGGAACAGCAGGTAAGAATTATACGTCCATGCTTAGAAGGAAGTTGTCTGACCAAGGCGTTTTTGCAAGAGAATCTGCTGTTGCACCAAACAAGTCTAAGCTAAGCAGGTTTCTTCCGTTTACTGTTGTGGCTCATGGTGGAGACGTAAAACTTATTAAGGCAGACTGGAATGACGTTTTTCTTGAAGAACTTGAGGCATTTACTGGTCAATACAAGGACAGAAATATGAGTCACGACGACATGGTTGACGCATGTTCAGATGCTTTTAATAACTTGCACAGAGTTCAGAAAATAGCTGCTATGAATATACCAGACCTTCAATACAGTAAGAGAATAAGAAAGTAATCTAAACATCCGCTTAAAAGCACTTTGATTGTATATAAGGTGCTTTTTATTCATATTTTATATAACTTTTTGTTACAATGTATTGACAATTCAGTATTATAGTGGTATAATGTATGCCTAACTAGGGAGTTAGAATGGCAGAAGAGAGTAAAGATAAGAAACAAAAACCCTTGTTGCCCTACTCCGTTGAAAGAGGAACAACAGGTGTAAGACAGTATAACGGTGCTGTCTTAGAGGAAGCAGATAGGGATTTACGCGGAGGTAATTTCATTCGTATAGTTGAACTAATGAAGAAAGATCCCGTAGTAAGTGCACCTATTAGCTTATACAGGATGATGCTTGGTAAGCCTAAGTGGACTGTTAAGCCAACAGATAACAGTTCTAAATCTCAGTCGGACAAGTCCGCCCTAATTTATCAAATGATAAATGACATGGAGCACTCTTGGTTCAGCTTCATTAGAGAAGTTAGCAGCATGATTGAGTATGGTTTTAGTGTTCACGAGATTGTTCTAAGGCGTAGACTAAAATCTAAAGGAAGTAAATACAATGATGGCTATATTGGTATAAAAGCACTTCCGATACGCTCACAGAACACAGTTATAAATGGTTTCTTGTACAGTGATGATGGAAGAAAAGTTGTTGCTATACGCCAATACTTGAACAAGATAGCTAGTGGTGTTTCTTTTGAAGGCGGGAAAGTTGATATACCTTTTGAAAAAGTTTTGCTATTTAACACTGACGCTCATAAAGGGAATCCACTAGGTAATAGCCCACTTAAATCTTGCTATATTCCTTGGTGCTATAGAGTAGATATTGAGGAAAAAGAAAATATAGGGATTGGTAGAGATTTGAGAGGTATCTTTATGGCAGAGATTCCACCAAACTACCTAGACCCTAATGCTAGTGATGATGAAAAAGCTACACGAAAGATGTTTGAGGCAATTGCAGCAGGCATCCAGCTAGATGAACGCTCTGGTCTTGTGCTGCCTAAACAAGTTGACGAGTATTCTAAAGCAGATATGTTTAAGTATTCTTTGCTCCAGACCACTGGCAGCAGATCATACAATACTAGCGAAATTATCTCAAGGTACGACAAGAAAATCCTCACTGCACTGTTCGCAGATATTCTGTCAATGGGGCAGAACAGTGTAGGAAGTTTCTCACTAGCAGATGCTAAAACATCAATCTTAGCAATGGCTATTGAGTATCGTCTAAAAGAAATTAAAGACACTTTAGATACTAAACTAATCCCTCTTCTGTATGAAGTAAACGGATGGGACAACAGCGAAGGTTATCCAGAGTTTTGTTTCAGTGACCTAGACGAACGAAATCTTGACGTGTTTGCATCCTCAATCCAGCGTTTAGCTGCCACAGGGATGATTGAACGGGACAGAGAAGTTATGAACATTGTTAGAGAGTCTATTGGTGCTGCACCTAGGCCAGTTGATGAACCAGTTAATAACGATATTCTAACTGGAGGTGCTGATACACAAAGCAAAACAGGGAAATCATTCTCCACCCCAACTGGTGGGCTTAATGGAACTGCTAGTAGTGTTAGCACTGATGATAACTCTATATCAAATCTATATAACGGATAGGAATATGCACAATAGAGTAAAACTTAGATATTTTGGTTCACCTGTTCTTATGGAGCAGTCTTATGTAAATAAGTATCTATCTGTACTTAACAGTTCTTCAGATATTACTGAAGATGATTCAAGCATTAATACAGATTTTAAAACACGCTGTGAGTATAACCCAGACACTTATGTAGGAATAATCGACATTTCTGGAGGGCTTACTTATAAGCCAACACCAATGAGCATGTTGTGTGGTGGATACAGTTACCAAGAGATAGAGAACGATTTTCAACAACTTGCGGATAATGGTGCAAAAGTAATTATAACCATGTTTGATACCCCTGGAGGTGAAGCATACGGTGCATTTGAAACCGCTACCGAATTGAGGAGAATTGCAGACAAGTGCGGTGCAAAATGGGTATCTTACAATGACGGCATGATTGCATCTGCTGGATATATTCTATCAGCTCCTTCTGACACCATCGTTGTGAACCCTGATAGTGAAACAGGCTCTATTGGTGTTGTTTCAACACTTATAAATGATAATAGGAGATTGTCTGAAGAAGGTATTGATAGAACATTCGTATACGCTGGAAAAAACAAGATACCTTTTGCAGAAGATGGCAGTTGGAGCGAAGACTATATAACTGACTTGCAGATGAAAATAAACGTACTTTATATGAAGTTTGTAAAACACGTTGCAGATTTTAGACCGATGTCTGAAAACGAAGTAAGAGCGACTAATGCTAACATGTTTACGGCAGAAGATGCTCTGCTTAACAATCTTGCAGATAAGAAAATGACCAGAATAGAGTTTGCAGACTATATTTGTCAGCTAGTGCAGGGTATTGAACCACACACAGATTTATTGAAAAGGGATGACAATATGAATGTTTTTGAAAAATTTCTAGGTATTAAAAAAGAAGCAGCTATTAGTACAGATTCTGCATATGCAGAAATTAAGGCAGAGTATGAGGTATTTGCTACCGATGCTGCAGCAAAATATGATGAAATGCAAACTAAGCTAGAGTCTGTTACAAAAGAGTGTTCTGAATGGAAATCTAAATTTAACGCACTCTCCAACAGTGTAAAAGACTCTGAATCTCTGCGTAGAACTAATGAACTTGTAAGCCTATTTGGTGAAGCTGAGGCATCCAATATTGGTAAAATTCTTTCTAAACTTGACGATAGTGAATACACAAAAGTCGTTAATACGATGAAGGCAAAGCAGGATATTGCAGATAACGCGATTGAGGCAGAGGTAGGCTTCAGTGGTGAGAGTAAAGACGAAATTAAACTAGAAGATGTAAGCGGAACTAAAAAATTGCTTGCAGCTAAATATGGAAAGAAGGGTTAAGGAGACGGTATGGCTATTATTGGACAAACAACTAACACAGACGGTAACTTGGTAATTTATGAAGAAGGTTCTTCTGTAGGTTGGACTCGAAAAGGTGTAACAGTTAATGAAACTGTTGACACAGTATATGGAAACGGTCTTGTACTTGGTAAAGTAACTGCCACTGGCAAATATAAGGTATGTTCTCCCGCTGCTGCGGATGGCAGTCAAAATGCCGCTGCTATTCTACGATGGGACTCTAGTGGTTCTGCTAGTGAGTTCACAGTTAAGGCAACAATTGATACTAAGGTAGTCGTATCAGTAGAGGGTCGAATGATTCTCTCTAAAGATGCTCTTCGTTTTGGTGCTGGATTCACTACACAACCACAAAAAGATACAGCTATTGCACAACTTGAAACTCTTGGTATGAAAACCACGGTAACTGTTTAACAGCATATCTTTAAAGATTATAGGATAAAAAATGGCACTAATTACAAAATATAACGACCCCTTTAAACTTGTTGACCGTACAGACGAACTGTTGATTATCCCAAATCAATGGGGGTTGGTAAATGATATTGGACTGTTTAAAACTAAGTATGTCACAGGGACTACTTTCTATGTAGATGAGCATGAACAATTCAATGGCCTTCCTGTTGACTTGCCACGAGGGACTAAACCTTCTGCTGGCAAAGAAGATAAACGCCGCCGTAGGTATTTTGAAACACCTCATTTCCCATTGAGGCAATCTATTAAGCCAAGTGATATTTCTCAAAGCTCTAGGAACGGGGACGGGATAGTTGACTCGCTTGATTTGGCCAGAATGGAGAAGATGGAATATGTTCGCCGTTCATTCGCTATTTTGAACGAAGTTGCAAAATGTCAGATGCTATCCACAGGGGATGTATATAGCCCGAACGGTAATGTGGTTTTGAACGTATACACAGACTTTGGTGTAACTCGTAAAGATATTGATTTTACTTTTGGTACTGGTACTACTGAAATTTTGATGAAGGGCGAAGAAGCTATCGCTCACACACAGGACAATATCAGTAACGGTGGGGTCATGAACGGTGTTATTGCATTGTGTCACCCCACATTCTTTAACCGTCTAATCACTCATCAAAGTGTAAAAACTGCTTATCAGTTCTACAACTCTGCACAAGAGCCATTGCGTCAACGCCTAGGCGGCTCTAATTCAATGTATAGAAGTTTTGAGCACGGTGGTATTACCTATATGGAGTATCGTGGTGCAACTAATGCAGGTGTGCCATTTATCCCTGCTGGTGAGTGTCGTTTTGTCCCAACAGGTACAGACTTCTTCAAAACCTACTACACAAGTGCAGACAAGTTCAGTTATGTAAATGCACCCGGACTTGAAGCATACTACTTTGAACGCCTTGATGAAGACGACGACGAGTGGTCTATTGATGCAGAAACAAACTTTGCAAACCTATGCCTGAACCCTAAGATTATGATTAGAGGTTTCAGCTCTAACTAACTTGTTCTTAGCATAAGTTAAGGGATTATCTATAAACGGTAATCCCTTTTCTATACCGCTTCAGATAGAGTGATACAGAAAGGGGATTATATTGTTAGACCCAGCTAATTCAGCAGTTGATAGAATTAAACTCGCTTGTGGGGATACAGATAAACCTTATTGGCTAGATGATACTGTGTACAAGTTTTCATTGGAAAGCAATAATGGAAACGAGAAGGCAGCTATAAGGCAATGTGCATACTATATTCTTGCACAACTCTCAAGAAATGCTCACGAAAAACTTGTTCAGATTGAAATATATGGTAAAGAGTATTTTGATAACTATAAGGAGTTTATCCAAATGGTTATTAAAAATCCATCAAGTGGTAATATTGCACCAATCCCCTATGCAGGAGGTGTAATGAAGAGTGAGCAGTCAGTTCTAGTGTCTAATGGTGATGTTAACATATATAAAACACCTCTTAATAGGGCAAGGAATAGGCTAAGTAAATGTTAAACAGATTTTATTCAAACATGCACAGAGTTGTTGCTAGGCATTGCCAGTATGGCGGGATTGATGGAATACTCAGAAAATCTGAACAAGCATATGACACATCTACTGGAAACAACAGTGAACTTTATAATGACTACACGTTTAAAGCACTTGAATTTGACTACCAAAGATATAATTCAGGTGAGACAACAATACAAGGAACTCTTGTAGAACGTGCCGATAAGCAATACCTTGTAGACCCATTATCTATCTTAGATTCTACTGGTAAACAAGTATGGCCTACAGTCTTACCAGAAAAAGGCGACATTGTAATAGTTGGTGGCCTAGTTAGCAGTGTAGTCCTTATTAAAGAAATATCACCAAACAGAGAGAACCCTGTAATGATAGAAATTCAGACTAAACGATGAGTTTCAGTAGTGGTGCTGAAAACATTAAAAAAGACATTCTAAGAATATCTTCAACAAGATGTAAAGACCTATTTAATAAAATTGTTGATGATACTCCGCTTGACACTGGATATGCTTCTGGTAATTGGCAAACATCTTCAAGCGGATCATCTTCAACTGTAGATAGACGTGGAAAAGATGCTGCAAAATCTGAAATAGAAAGTGTAATCACTGATAACTACTTCCTAAAGAACAAGGCGGTATATTTTTTCAACAATGTTGACTACGCTTACGGCCTTGAATATGGTAACCCATCCTATACAAGCCCTGCTGCCCCTTTTTCTATGCAAGCCCCAAATGGAATGGTGAGAGTAAATATTAAAAACTTCACTATATAAGGACATTATGAGTGATAAGGCAATAAGACAAGCACTTGAGGGGACATTAAAATCATTATGTGACGGCTTAGTTCCTAAAATACTCACTTCTTTCCAAAACGTCGCATTTACACCAAAAATAGGTGTCCCGTATGTTCAGTGCTTTATTTTACCTGCAAAAACATTAGACCCGTCTATTGGTGCATCGCATGTTAGAAAAGTAGGGATATTCCAAATAAGTGCATACTTCCCTGTAAATGAGGGGAGTGCAAAGATTGAAGCATTCAAAGACAGTGTAGAAAACACTTTCTATAGAGGCAGGTCTATAAAACAAGATACGTTTTGGATAACAATAGACTCTACACCGAGTTGTACAACATCTTCTGTTCAAAACGGGTGGTATATAATGCATATATCTGTCGATTACAGAATGGAAATATTAAAACCACTAATTAAATAGGAGAATTTATGCCAATTCCTTCTGGCGTTGAAACAAGACTTGTT
>JAOQMQ010004686.1:0-10919 GCA_027563845.1 Erythroxylum subrotundum
TGCTAGAATTTCAATATAATCCGTAATTGTTGTGTTGAAATTCATGTGTAGCGACTAATGATTCGTAATCATTAGGGGTAACATGACCTAGGTTAAATGACGTGCTACCGTCTAATTAAATCTAGAGATCGTATCCTAGGTTGTTAGGTGGTTAGATTTAATTAACGATCGTATCTTGATTAAACAAAATCTAAGGAAAAAGTCGGGTTAATTTTTGACCCACGATTAATAGTTTCTATGAGAGGTTAAAGAACAACAAATTAATAAAATATGCTTAGTCAGGGTTTAAGCCAAGATTGAACCGAAGAACCGGGTCCCTACCAAATTCCCCATTTTTATTATTTTATTGCATGTTTTCTTTAATTTGTTTTTACTAGTTAGTTTCATTTTATTTTCTTCTCTGAAAAATCCAAAACCCATATTTATTGTAAACACCGGTTATTTTTATTTCAAAAACTTTACACGCACTCTCTGTGGGATCGACCTAGACTCACTACTCTACAGTAGTAGTCTAGTTATTTTAATTTTGATTAGCGTTACGACGTGCGGTCAGATGGCTATATGGAAAGACCAATAACCTAAAATTAACATGTCAATTTCAGTTTTTGATTATGGAAGAAGGAAGATTATCCATCCAATGTAACTCTTTCTTTCTTAATCAAATGAATAATAAAAAGGTTACATTACATGTCATCATTAAAAGACAACCATTAAACCATTTAATGGTAACATCATTACACCATTTAATGATGATAAAGCATGATAAATGCAATCTTTATTTAGCAATTCAGTGACAAATGTGCAGCTACACATTTAACCCAACAAAACCAAAATTCCTTCTCCTTTTTTTAAAAAAATTGTTTTAATATTATTAATCTAATCTATTACATTAAACCAAAGTCTAGCCCATTTTTAAATGTACATTTGGACTTCTAATTAACCATTAATTTGCTAGACCCCTAATTAACCATTAATTTGCTAGACCCCGATTCCGGAGCCCAATATTCGGAACTATAAAAAGTGAGCAAGCACATTTTCTATCTTCTCTGATACCAAACGATACTGGACCCCACTTCTGGAGCCCAACATTCGGAGTCATCAAAATGCTCGTCATCCCATAAGAGTGGCGTGCCCACACCAGCCAGTCACCAACATAACAGTTTTGAGCATCACAAGCAAAACATAATCATATTTCATTAATGAATCCAAACAGAGTGTATACAAGCTTATTACAAAATAAAAAATACACATGATACAATTAAATGCTTATGCTTGATATGATTTTAAATACCCAAAGTTTCTGAACTAACTTAATTACAAAAATCTCTATTCTTGATGTTTGCCAAACTTTGCAAGGATCAATGTTGTTCTACTTTTCCTTCACCTGCAGAGTGGAAGGTAATGGGGTGAGCTGCAAAGCTCAGTGGCTTATACATTTATAGCCATTGGCAACGAGCCATACAATTCAGGCATACACACATATATATAGACATATTAAAGTATGCACGTATATCCCATTTAATCTAGCAATTCTATCATCCACACTTTAAGCTCAAAATTTCATAATTTGAATGTCATCACATAGAACATATCATGAAGACTCATCAATCAAAATATAACACTCAAACATGCATCATACTTGACAGTTTAATTATGCAATGCACAAATAATTGGCTCGAGAGTTTCTTGGAACAAAATAGAGAAATTGAAGTTTACTCCATGAACAAAACGAGTTCGAATTCTCAGGATCTCGTGGCCTCAAGCTGGCAGCCGGGAGAAGGCTATGGTCAACGTGCACGTGACTAACGAAATGAGTTCCTCTCTTGCCCAAACAAAAGCACATATTCATGCTCAAATCATTTTATCAAATGCATTCATACTTTCATGCTCTTTCCTTTCTTTTCATTTATACAAAATGCCATGACACATTTTATGGCATAGCATAAAAAACATCATAATTCATTTTCAAATCTTCATAACAATTCAAATTCACTCAATTTAAGCATAAACACACAAGTAGGGCATTTGCCCATCACACAACAACTATTAACATATTACCTACCTAATTTGCTTGCAAAAATTCAAGTCAAGGTTATCTTTCCCCTTGCTCTTGGGTAGGATTCTCTTGGTTCCCTAAAACAAACCAAGTCTCATTGAATAGGAATCAAATTGAAAATCCCACAATGCAAAATCTCTAAAATTGATTCTAGAATACTTAAACCCAAGCATTTTCTAAACTCTATGAACTAAAATCCTTCCAAAAATCCAAAAGATTCAAAATGATCTTACCTTCATTCTTCACCAAATGAAGGGATCTTTAGCTCAAAGGAAAGCTCTTTCTCTTCCTCTACCTTTTTCCCTTCTTGAACATCTCCAAAATCTCTCTAGAAGAATAAGAAAAAATTAAACACTAGCTTGTTTCTCTTCTTTCTCTCCTGCTCTTCTTCTCTTCATATTTCTCTCTCTTCTTCATGACACTCTCTCTTTTTCTTTCTTTCTTCAATTTTCTTTCTTATCTCTACTTAAAATGCAAGACAACACTTCTTCTTCCAATTATAACCTTAATGATTGAGAATTGCAGACTTTGTCCTTCCATTTATGCCTTATGTCTTTTATGCTTAAGTGTCTTACCAAAAACACCGTTGAACATTCTGACATAACACTTTCTTCTAGAAAAAAGTTCCCTGTTGCCTTAAGTTTCTAATGACACCAAAATCATTCAATTTGGTTCAGTAATATGAAAGTATTGCCCCAAACATTTTCGGACTGTTTTTATATTGAAACAGTACACTATACTTAAATTCCTCCCAGAAATTGAAAGTATTAGAGACTGAATTTGATTTCAATTTCTACATATCATTTGTAGCTCCATGTCTCTAATTGACTTAGAAATAAGAACCATCTCATTTGGAGCTCTACGGATTAAGGTAACATCTAAATACCGAAGTATGTTCAGTAAAACATCCAATTCATACTCTTTCAACTGATACCCTTAATTTGATTCAATCTATATTTTTAGAATTCCCACAAAATGCTATCAAATTTTATGGAGAGATAGAGAAATGTATTAGAAAACTATTGGTTTAAGAATCACTTTGTTTAAAGGTCAGATGATAAAGTTATGTCCAAAAGAATCAAACATAATTTTTTCCCTAAATCATATTGAACCTATATCAGGACAAATGACATAACTCTCTCTAAAGATGTCGGATTAAGATCTTCTTATGACGGTTTCAAAGAGAACTTTGAGATATACAACTTTCAAGAAAATCTTGAAGACAGATTCTGTTATTCAGAGGGTCAAAAATGCACTAGACAATAGCATCAGATGAAACTAGATGAAAAGTTAGACGAATTGAAAAGTTAGATGAGTTGGGAAAATTGTCATAACTTTCCCTATAGATATCGGATTAAGGTCATTCTTAGATAATTTGAAAGAGGACTTCAAGATATACAACTTTCATGAGGACCTAAAAGACAAAGTCTATGATTTGAAGGGTCAAAAATGGACCAGATGATAGCATTAGATGAAACCAGACGAAAAGTTAGATGAATTGGAAAAATTTCCATAACTTTCCCTATAGATATTGGATTAAGGTGTTCTTTGGATGGTTATAAAGAGAACTTCAAGATCTACATCTTTTATGAAGACTTCAAAGGTAGATTCTATTGTCTAGAGGGACAAAATTGGACTAGACAAATAGTACACTGAAGAAGAAGCTTCGGTCAACATAAGAAGAAGCAAAAAGTCAACTATAGAAGATATGACGTCATCACAGACGATATGACGTCATCAGATGATACAATCTACACCCCTGAGGGTCTCCACTTATAAGGACCATAACTTTCAACTTTGAGGTCTAAAAATTTCATAGTATATACCGTTGGAAAGATAAAAGAAAACCTACAACTTTCTAGAAGATAACTTTGTATAATTCAGCCTAGATTAATCCAGAATTTTTCCTGAAGTCAGAACACAAATTTGACATTCATCCACCAATGTACTACACCCAGTTCTTAACTTCATGACAAATTTTGAGATTCTTAAAGATAGAATTTAAATTCGATGTCTTCATAAGAAATGTATCCATATGTTTCTAGTTTAATGCAAATTAATAATCGTCTCATTTGGATAACTAGAGAAAAAGTTATGGCTAACAGACTGAAGCACACTTAATGAACATTTTTTAGATCAACTACCCATTTTGTTTCAAAATCTTTCCTTAACACAACTCATACTAAGCTCACCTTTTCTACTTCATTTACTCCTGATTCTCAACTACATTTCAACTCAATATCATCCATAAAGAAATACTAATAACAGAACATACACATATGTACATATTCTTCATCAACTTACTACACATATTTAACTTCATTTTCGCTTTCATTTTACTTCTATCACCCATTTCATAATCACTTATTTACCAAAAATACCAAAGCAAAACATGAATATATCCACATTTCTCATTCACTACTTTACTCTTGTCTATCATTTCTAATTAAAAAATTTTCATTCATTTGTTCTTTACTCATGACTAATCGACAAAATTTCTCATTTAATAGTTCTATCTTCTAAGAAAAGTTCGGGGTCCAACATAATTAGTGCAAACCTAACATTCATTCATGGGCTTTAAAACCTCCATTTATATTTCCTACTTTGCTTGATAACCTTCCTTGAAGCCAAGTGTGGAGTCTTATTAGACTTAGATAATTCAAGCTCCAATAAGTCCAGAATTAATTTAATCTCATTAAAATTAATTCTAGCCTATTAACTAAATGTCATTCCACTAAAGATAATTAGTTGAACTCTTGAATTACTAAATATTATGAGAATACATATTTCAAATAATATGTCCAATTGCAAACCCTATTATAAATCTTATTATAGCCATCCACACAAGAAATGGTAAAATTATCGTTTTGCCCTTATGTTGGTTTTTCCTTCTATATCTCCCGTTTTATTCTATATGATGATTAACACACAAGATCTCATCTTGGTGTTAAGACTTGATGGGTAGCTAGTCCATCAAACTACTGGCGCTAGTTTATTCACTAATCTCCATAAAACACTTAGAAGTGATGATATCACTATAAACTCTTTATTTGAGTAAATATTTCCTGATACATGTTTCAATTAATAATTCCAACATGCAGACATTGGATTAATACTCTGTAAAAATCCATTCTGAACATATCAAGAATTCTAATGAAACAAATATGAGTTCACCAATCATGAAAATTGTGGTCTATAATAAGCAAATGCTAAAATGTATGTTTTAAGACTAAAGCAATGGCCTACTTTATTCTTGAAAACATACTTGATTCCAGATTCATTTAATTGTGCCATTATCGATAGTCAACTACTATCATGATATGAAACTCATCATTTCCTTGAAGTAAACTCCTTTATTTACATGGAGATAAATCGCAACACTACAGTCTAAACCATAATCAAGCGACCAACTTGATTATTCAACTGTGATTCTATTATTTTATATTCTTATAATATACATGTTTCCCATACATCTCTATGTATATGTATATTACTTACAAAAGAATCTCGGTACCTTATGAGTAGATATATAATGTTCATAAAAACCAAACTCTTTTGTTTTATTAATAATAAATATTTTCATTAAAAAATATAACTGAAGAAGATAAAGTTACATGTAAATACACGTGCTTTCCATGGTACTATTTGCACATAACTCCAACACATTCAATGCTCCCCAGTCTTACTATTATCAGCCTATGGTGGATACTATAGCCTCTTTCAGCTCAAGATATAAAGCTCCTTCGATTGATGTCTTAATAAGTAAACTTTTGAGTTGCGTAGTTTCTAAAATTAAAAGTTAATTGGTAGAAAGAAGAGTGAATTAGACTACTTATTGGTGTTCAATCATGTGTGATGGTTAGACAAATAGGAGACAAGAGTCTATTATTAATTTTTTGGTTTATTCTACAAATGACTCAATATTTTTGAAGTCTATTGATGCATTTGGCCTTATTAGAAATGCTTATACTTTATTTGATATATTCGATGAAGTTGTGGATGAAGTAAGGCTAGAAAATATTGTTTAGTTCATTACTGACAATGTTTCTGCTTATAAAGTGACAGGAAGAAGGTTACAGAGTAAGTATAATTCTTTTTTTTTGGACTCCTTACGTTGCACATTGCATTGACCCATTGCTGGAGAATATAAGGAATTAGGCACATAAACTTGTGAAGAAGTAAGTGCTCAGTGCTACGAATCAAAGTGTTGGGTGCATTCCTAGAGTCAAGTTTGTTTTCATTTGTAAGGATCTTTCAATAATCATCCATATAAAAATCATCATGGTCATCCAAAATTTGGTGTTAGACAATTCAAAGAGAGCACAAATGACAGTATAATCTAGCCTATATGCATGGCCACCTATCCTAAACCAGAATGTGTCCATTTTAGTATTGTAGTACACAGTGGTGAAAAATTCTATAGTCATTATGGGGTATGTCAATACATCAAAATAAATTAAACGACCCCAACCAATATTTGTAGCCAATCTTTCAATGTTACACCTTAGTCCTAGAGTTTATAATAGGTTAAAATCAAAGTACCTAGGAGGCAACAACTCTCTATCCTTAAAATCCCAGAATCTCATACCTTCTTCTTCCAAAAAAATAGGGAATGGGGTGCGAAAAGTGGCCGCCATATCACGTTTACCTTCTCCAGAGACTTGGAGGCGCAATTGGTCAGTTGGTTTATGGGCTACAAGCTTCTTTAGAGCCATTTGAGGAGAAAAAATCTATAAAAAAAGTCAAGAGAGAGGATAGCACGTTTTGGAGAGAGAGAGAGAGAGAGAGAAAAACTTACCAAATCCTTATTATTGAGTAGGTAATGTGAAATAAATGTTAAAAGAGTGAATAATGATGGAAAAAGTGGAGAAAAAACCAAGAATTGGGGGAAAGATGAAGGATTTGTGAGGTTTGTGTGAGTGGGTGTCAGTTTTAGAGTGAGAGAATGTGAGAAGATGAAGAAAGAAGAAAGAAGGAAGGATTTCTAAAATCCTTCGACTAGGGACCCCATGATCCTGGGAATCCCTGTGTTTCCCACGATTGTGGGTTACGGCTCCAGAAAGTTTCTGAAGAGCCTTCCCATGTTCGTGGGAAACAGACCCATTCCCACGAACGTGGGCACTGTATAGACACCTAATCTTGATTTTCCAACTTTTTAGCCCTGTTCCAAGCCTAGCATGCATTCCCAATATTCAAGCAACCTGCAAACACATTAAAATCACCCAACCAATAAGAAATTTCAAGAGAAAACAAGTTAAAACTCAAACAAAACCTAATTAAACACCAAGAAACCATAGCAAACTCTAACCAAACATAATCAAAACCAAACAACTCAAATAAAGAAGCAAACAAAGACAAGCAAAAGAAAGGTAAAGATGCTAAGTTAAGGTCATTAGCTTGACTATTCCACATGCAATCATAAAAGGGTGGAAGAAAGGAAAGAGATGATTTCCTTTTCTTGTGAATATGTCCCTCCATAGTATGGCTTGAATCTATGCCCATTGACCTTGAATGCTTCACCCTTGTCATTTTCCAACTCCAAAGCTCCATAGGGAAACACTTGAAGGATATTGAAGGGTTCACTCCATCTTGACTTGAGCTTTCTGGGAAATAACCGAAGTCGTGAATTGAATAAAAGCACCAAGTCCCTACTCTTAAAATCCTTTTTAATGTGAGCATCATGCCACTTTTTTTCTCTTTCTTTGTACAACTTAGCATTTTCATAAGCTTCAAATCTCAACTCTTCCAATTCATCAAGTTGTAGCAATCTCTTCTCACCCGCAAGCTTCCAATCCATATTCAACTTCCGAATTGCTCAATAGGCTCTATGCTCCAACTCCAAAGGTAAATGGCAAGCCTTGCGATACACAAGTCTATATGGAGTAGTACTTAGGGTGTCTTAAAGGTTATCGTATATGACCAAAGTGTATCATCTAGTTTCAAACCCTAATCTTTCCTTGAAGTGCTCACTACCTTCTCCAAAATCTTCTTTAATTCTCTGTTCACCACTTCCACTTGGCCACTCATTTGTGGATGGTAATGAGTCACCACTCAATGATGCATAATATATCTTTTCAATAGAGCTTCAAAGGGTTTGTTGAAAAAATGACTCCCTCATAATCAACTCCAACCGGTATGTATGTGTTACCTAAGGAGGATGAGAATGGTCCCATAAAATCCAAGCCCCACACATCAAATATTTCCACTTCCATGATGTTCAAAAGTGGCATCTCATCTAGCTTTGATATGTTGCCCACTCTCTGGCATCTATCACACTGTAGCACAAAGTTTCGAGCATCCTTAAACAAACATGGCCAATAAAACCCACATTCCAAGATACGAGCTGTCGTCTTGTTCGCTCTATAATGTCCTGCATACACTAAACTATGATATTGAGTCAAAACGTCAGGCTTTTCATCTTCAGGGACACACCTGTGAATCACATTGTCAACATAAATTTTATATAACAAAAGTTCATCTCAAATATAGCGAGAAAATTGGAATTAGAAATGCTTCTTTTGTTGATATATGAAATCAGAAGGAAGAATACCACCTAAGAAGTAGTTTGCAGTATTTGCAAACCAAGGATGAAAAGGATTTTCTACCATCATTAAAGCCTCGTCAGAAAAGCTCTCCTCGATTTCCTCTTCTTCTTCATAGTGCCCCCTTCAAGTTGTGATAGGTGGTCCACTACAACATTTTATGCTCCCTTCTTGTCTTTAATCTCAATGTTGAATTCTTGGAGCAGAAGCACCTACCGGATGAGTCTAGCCTTGGCATCCTTCTTAGCAAAGAGATATCACAATGACTCATGATCTGTAAAAACAAGAACATGTGAGCCTAAAAGATAAGAATGAAATTTATCATATGCAAATACCATCGCAAGCAACTCCTTTTCTATAGTTGTGTAATTCAATTGTGCTCCCATCAAGGTCTTGCTTGCGTAGTAGATTGTGTTTAGCCTCTTTTCCTTTCGCTGGCCAAAGACATAGCCAATGACATGATCACTTCCATCACACATAATCTCGAAGGGAAGAGACCAATCCGGCAATGTTAGTATGGGTGTTGTTGTAAGTGCCTTCTTTAACATGTTAAAAGCATTCAAACAAGCACCATCAAACACAAAAGGCACATATTTAACTAATAAATAAGTCAAGGGTCTAGCGATAAGAGAGAAATCCTTGATGAACCATCTGTAGAATCCTGGATGTCCAAGGAAGGCTCAAATGCCCTTGATGTTGGTAGGAGGTGATAGCTTTTTAATCACTTCGGTCTTAGCTCAATCTACTTCAATCTCCTTGTATAAGATCTGATGGTCTAATACAATTCCCTTTTGGACCATAAAATGATTCTTCTCCTAGTTCAAGACTAAATGAGACTCCTCACATCTTTGAAGCACTCTGTCTAAATTAAACAAGCAATGATCAAAAGAATCTCCAAAGACAGAAACACCTCCATAAAGTTCTTATTCATGTCTGCAAATGTGACCATCATGCACCTTTGGAATGTGGCAGATCATTACATAAACTAAAAGGCATCCTCCGATAAGCAAAAGTCCTATAAGAACAAGTCAAAGTGGTCTTATCCTGATCCTGATACCCACCTCATTATACCCTAAGTATCCATCAAGAAAATAGTAAAATTTATGGCCAGCTAACTTCTCAATCATTTGGTCCACAAAAGGTAAAGAGAAATGATCTTTCTTGGTGGCCAAATTGAGCTTCCTATAATCAATACACACTCACTAACCTGTGATGGTCCTAGCAGAAATCTTTTTTCCATGTTCATTCTCCATCACTGTCATGCCACCCTTCTTAGGCACACACTACACTAGACTCACCCACTCACTATCTGAAATAGGGTAAATAATTCCTGCATCCAAGAGCTTCACTACCCCTTCTTCACAACCTCTTGAATATTTGGATTTAACCTTCTTTGCCTCTCCCTTACTGTCTTGCATCCTTCTTCAAGGTTAATCCTATACATCACCACATTGGGGCTAATCCCCCTAATATCAGAAATTTGCCATCCTATGGCTTTCATCCTCTTCTTAATGGTCTCCACCACTTTCTCTTCTTGCTCACAATCCAATTGGTTGGAGATAATGATAGGTAGAGTATGGTTCTTACCTAAAAAGGTGTATCTCAAATGAGAAGGTAAGGGTTTAAGCTCTAAAGTGGGTGGCTTAATAATGGAAGGTGGTGTGGGTGTATTTGTTCTCTTCAACTTCTCTAGCTCAACTTCCTCACATAATTCCTCTTCTCTCACACTCTCATCCCTGTGTACTTCAATAACGTCATCAACTTCCTTAACACACTCATCCACAACATCAATCTTCATACATAGAGTACCATCCATCAGTTTCTTCAAAAAATTAGTCATGTTAAATTCAACTTGCTGATCACCAATTCTCATAATAAGTTTTCCTTCATACACATCAACTAATGCCCTACTAGTATTCATAAAGGGCCCATCCAAAATCAATGGACAATGTCTATCTGCTTCAAAGCCCAACACAACAAATTCAACAAGAATGATGAATTTATCAACTTTTACCAACACATCTTTTACAACTCCAAATGGCCTTTTGATGGATTGATCCACAAGCTGAATGGGCATAGATGTTAGCTTGACCTCTCCTAATCCTAATTTCCTGAAAATAGACAAAGGCATCAAGTTAATACTTGCACCTAAATCATATAAACATTTAGAAAATTCAAAGTCACCAGCAACACATGGAATAGTAAAACTTTATGGATCTTGTAGTTTTGAAGGCAATGTGCTTGATGTTAGTATAAGTCGACTTGTGCACTGTGTAAGTCGACTTGTACTCTGTGTAAGTCGACTTGTACATGTGTAACTC
>JAOQMQ010004780.1:0-10915 GCA_027563845.1 Erythroxylum subrotundum
ATGCGAAACGAGGAGGGAGGGTTGTGGGTGCAAGTTGCAACTTTAGATATGAGCTTTACCCTTTCGTCAACGCATAAATCGACGAAGGTTTACCTGTTTGCTATATATGAAAAGTATTGTTAAAATATTATCGTAGTTGGTATTGTGAGGAGTTTACACCCTATAAGCTTTCCTATTGAGATAATTAGAGTTACTGAATATTGTGCTTCAATTGCTCTATCAAGTCTACTAGTTAATTGTATTTCACACAAAGTTCCTTATATTTAAGTCATGTGTCAGTATATGTATGTTGTTTGATCGCTTGGTTTAAGTATGATGTATTGAATAATGTATGAACTATTTGGTCATCTTTTTTTTTTTTAATGTCATTTATATATAAATAAACTAGCTATTTTCTAATCTTATTATTTATTATATGCAAATTAAACTTAATTATTGTAACCGATATTTAATTTTTATATGAATGATAATTGGGAGATTTATGATGTAGAAATATAGTATTTTAATATAAGGTTAATTAAAAAAAATCAAACTTTATTCAATTTTATAATTATAACTCGAACTTTATCAATTGATAATTAAATATTCAAACTTTTAATTTTGTTAAATACTTGATTTCATCTTTGTTGCATTTGCCTTATATTTTATACTCGTTAAAATTGGTGTGATACTTAATAAAGGCTTTTATAATAAGTCACCATATATGACCCTAACATTATTAAGGTGCTCACAATTGGATTTTCAGGTGACTCAAAAGAGGATATCATTTTTATCACTCAATATCTTAAAGTTAACAAAAAGGTTAAAGCCCAAAAGAAAGTCACTTAAATGGAGTTCGCTATAAAGATGGCTTCAGGTCATGCTCAGATTGTTTATGAAAATTTTGGGCTTCAGTCCGAGTCTGATCTAGCCTAAAACTAAAAAATTATAAAAAATGACATTGATTTAAGTAAAATAATATTTTTTACTTTTAATTTAAAAATAAAAAATCTTGCTGATTCAAGTTTCGAATTGTCTTGACTTAATCGGACTAGAGTTTAGATTGAGTGCCTCAGACCTAATTCGGCTTCGAGTCAAGGCTCGTGTCTAAACAAAAATTTTTGGATAAAACTCAAGCATGGACTAGTTTGCCCTAGCCTGGTCCATTGTTACTCGTTTCAAGAAACATGTGTGGGTTTAACTTAATTTTGTTGTATGATTGGAGTTGAAGTGTATATTTTAATTGTCCTCTTTGATATTAAACTTTTTAGGATAACATGTTTTTAAATGCACAATAGCCCACTTGGGCCCCTGCTTGGAGAAATGGACACTCATGCGAAGATTAAATAAGGAAATCCATTGATCTACAAAATCCAAAGTCAAATTTAAGGAAATTCGAATAAAAAATGATGAAGAAGAGATCCAAGTCAATAAAAAAATCATACTTATTTGCATGACTTTTACTAAAGCTGAGGACGAAGTCTTTATGTTGAGTTGTTGATAGGTGCTTAATTGATTATTTAACTATTTCATAACACTTAGTGATTAATAACATGGAATTGTTTAAGATACTCACTTTATCTCATATTTGATTTTAAGCACAATTCAGAAGAAAAGAAGTTAAAGTGAGTCAAAAGCACGATATTTAAGCCATTTTTTAAATATTAATTTTCACTTATCTTCTTAGAGAAAGATGAAGAATTTACAAGACAAGAAGAAAATTAAAAGAAAAATGCAAATAATGTGAGCTGCATGAATTATACATGTAATTACGTTAATTAATAGCTGGGAATTAAATAAGACAAAACGGCAGCGTTGGAAGCAAGACAAGGCACTTGGGAGAAGAAGTAGACCAAAATGACGCAGCACTGAAGAAGATGCAGCAGCTGGAGATTAGAGCAAAACGTAGTCTGCGCAACACATATTTCACACAGACGTTGTGCATGAACACAGACCATATCTGCATTTCACACTGACAATGTCTATGAAACATAGATGTTTTTCAAGAGTTAGAAGCGCATGTTTTAAAGGAGAGGTGAATAGTAGCGTGGCCAGCAACATTATTCGTCGCATCAGTGAACAGTATCAAGAGTAAAGAACAGTGGCGGCAAAAGAGAGATGAAGGAGTCTTCGATTGGGGTTATTTAAGTACAGCTGAAGCATTTTCTTTGTAGAGACTCGTAGAAGGCTAAGTTCTTGATTCCAATTTGAAGGTGACATCGACGTCGACGACCCGGATTAAGTGTATTTCATATTTTTGTTATTTCTTTTTCTCCTATTGAATTGATTGTGTTATCCTAGGCATATGGACTTAGGTTGTGTATGGATAATCAAATTTTTGTTATTGTTTGGTTACTTTTGTATGAACCCATTGGGTATTATGAAAAGATGATTTTAAGGTGTTCAATGAATCATTTATTTACAAACTCGTTGCTAGAATTTCGATATAATTCATAATTGTTATGTTGAAATTCATGTGTAGCGACTAATGATTTGTAATCATTAGGGATAACATGACCTAGGTTAAATGACACATCATATGTGGTTGTTTCATTGATTAATCGGTTTTCCTAATTTGTAATGCCACTATAAAATTAAATCTAAGGATCGTATCCTAGGTTATTTGGTAGTTAGGTTTAATTAACGATCGTATCGTGATCTAGCACAACCTAAGGGAAAATTCGGATTAATTATTAACCCACGATTAATAGTTGCTAGGAGAAGTTAGAGAAAAGCAAATCAAGGAAATATGTTTAATTAGGGAGTAGGCAGAGATTGAACCAAAGAACTGGGTTCCTACTGAATTCCTCTCATTTATCATTTTTGGCATGTTTTCTTTAAGTTTCTTTTATTAGTCTAATTTCTTTTTATTTTCTTATTTCTAAAACCAAACCCCACCGGTTAAACCTAAACACTAGTTAATTTCATTTCAACAACTTTACACACACTCTCTGTGGATCGAGCTAGACTTACCACTGCTATAATAGTAATATAGTTATTTTATTTTGACTAGCGTTACGATATGCTGTCAATTTTGGCATTGCTGCTGAGGAGTGTGGTGTTTAATTTTTTTGTAATTTAATTGGTGTTTTGTATATATTTGTTCGTAATTGGTTTCTTTTTAGTTATTTCATGTTCCTTTCTTTATTCTGTTTCGTGTTTGTGATATAAAAAAATTATGGATGGAAGTAATTTTTCCTTTAACTCTTATTCTGAATCCTATAACCAAGATTGGATTGATCAACCTAACTTTGGCTATGGATGGGATAACCATTAGAATTACTTCCCTGATAGTTTCCAGGACATACAATAATTTCCGTGTTGACTAGAAGCTTCTTGTGGAAACTCAGGTACATCTCTAGAAGAATTGATGAATGTTGTGATGGCTAACAATCTTCAATTTCGGTAGGGTTTATAGTAGCTTCAAGAGAGTATGCAACAACTTCAAAAGAATACCACCCAACAATTCTAATAAGAATTGAGGCATATAACATCTAGAAACTAAAACTTTTTAAGCCAAATAGGTAAAATGGAAGTGAGGATCGAACGCCTAGAATCATAAATGAAATAGACACAATTATATCAACTCGAGGCATACCCTATGAATGTAAGTGCAAAAATCTTACAAAGTGCTGAGGAGCTTGAGAATTCTGAGAGCAATAGTCAAGGAATTGCTTGTGTTAAATAAGTTGAGGAGGAGCTCGAAGCAGAAAAAGATACATCTTTTAGCTCAGATGTAAAAACTGAGTTCATAATGGTACTTTGATAAATTTCTTTTATCTCAGAGGTAAAAAGATACATCTTTTAGCTCGGAGGTAAAAACAGAGGTAACAAAGGTTCTTCTTGGGAGGTAACTCAAGGGAAGTAAATTTCTTTTCTTTACATTTTTGCATTTTTTTTGTATACATGTGTGTTATTTGTTGGTTTGTTTCTTGCTTGTTTAAAGTTTTCAATCAAAATGAGAGAAAGAATAAAACAAACAAACAGATAAACATTTTCTCGTTTTTTGTTGCTTCTAGTATTATATAGTCATGAGTAGATAATGAATTGACTAGAGAATTTCATAGCAAATTTAGCATGTATTTTTACTCTTGTGATTGGTGGATATGCATTATCTTTAGAAGAATAGTGACTAATGGTAGACAAAGCTGGTGAGATTTTGAGCTTTATTTGACTGACACATTCATATTAGTCTCATTGCCTTTTTATAATGTGTGACCTTCGTGGCATGTACATCCTGATTTTATCTTAAATTTCTATTCAGGATCACAATTTTATCACATGCATTAACATGTATATGGTTAGGCGTTCTTTACTTTTCTAGACTACAATAGCCAAATAGCTTACCCATTATATGATTTTCCTTTTTGATAAGCCCCCTTGTGTTTTAATTCTCTTTTCTTTATGTATTAGCCATATTACATGCTTCAACCTAACCAAATGTCCTTCCCAAGCCTTGAAGCTCGAGGAACATTTGTTGATTGTTGAGTTTGTGGATATACAGAAGTATAAGTGTGGGGGTATGCATATGTGCGGGTTAGTTTTAATGTTGGGATGTTTTGTTATGTCTTATCATTGAAATTTCCATGTTGATGTAGTTTCTTTTAATGTAAAAAAAAGAAAGGGAAAGAAAGAAAGAAAAGAGAAAAGCACAAGAAAAGAAAAGAAAAGAAAAAAGAAAAAGAATGAAAGAAAGAAAAAAGAAAAAGAATGAATTTTTTTTGTTTAAATAAATTTATCAAGGAGGAAGTGCATATGAGTTTTCAAAGTTATTCATAATTAATGCATCTTCCTAGAGTTGTAATGAATGTGTTATTTGAGTAAGCTAAATATGAGATAGATGTTGGTTTGGAAGGTTCACTCTTGTGATTTTAATATATTGTTGGCATAAATTGTATGAGTGATTCCTTCAAATTGGTATATGCTTCGTGTGGTTTGTGTGAGAGAGATGAATGGGGTCGTGAATTATAAATGTTGCATTCGTCATAGCTGACGGTACCTAGTTTTTGATGACAGTCACTTTGTTTCACTAGCTTAATGGCTTCCATGCTACTTGACCCAAATACATCTCACCTTACCTTTGTCCACACTACAACCTTGAAAAGTCTTTTGATCCATGATTTTGTATGTGAACAGTAGTGGTGGAGAAATGAAATGATATGCAAAGTTGTGGAATGACATGATCATGAATGGTATTGAGTGCACCTATGGATAAATTTTAATTAAACTCATTTTTTTAGTCTACCATTAGATTGCTCAGTTTTTGAAGATGATGAATGTCGATTTAATCATGAGTAAAATCTTAGAATGTTGACTTCTTACTATGATTTTTAAAAGTCATTCATCTTTGTTATGATTATATATTCTTGGGAAATATGGAAAATGAGTAAATGTTGTTTTTTGGTCTATGAGCTTAATTTTGTTGTTTTGCCCGAGGACGGTCAAAATCTAAGTGTGGGGGAAATTGATAGGTGCTTAATTGATTATTTAATTATTTCATAACACCTAGTGATTAAAGAAACAAAATTGCTTAAGATACTTACTTTAACTCATATATGATTTTAGGCACAATTCGGAAGCAAAGAAGTTAAAGTGAGTCGAAAGCCCGAAAATTGGGCCATTTTTTTGAAGATTAATTTTTACTTGTCTTCAAGGAGCAAGAAAAAGAAATTAAAAGATAAGAAGAAAATTAAAAGAAGAAAAAAATGCAAATAATGTGAGTTGTATGGATTATGCATGCAATTATGTTAATTAGTAGCTAGGAATTAAATGAGACAAAACGGCAGCACTGGAAGCAAGACAAGGCAACTAGAAGAAGAAGTAGACCAAAACGACGTAGCATTGACGAACACGCAGAGGCTAGAGGTTAGAGCAAAACGCAGTCTGTGTTTCATGCACACGTTGTTTTTGAACACAGACCACGTCTACATTTCTACATTTCATGCAAACGATATCTATAAAACAAAGATGTTTTTCAACAGTTAGGAGCACAAGTTTTAAAGGAGAGGTGAATAGTTGGGTGGCCAATAATATTATTCATCAGATCAGTGAACAGTACTGAGAGTAGAGAATAGTGGCGGTAGAATAGAGCTGAAGGAGTCTTCGGTTGGGGTTGAAGTATTTTCTTTATATAGACCTATGGAAGGCTACCCATGGAAGGCTAAGTTCCCAACGCCGATTCGGAGGTGACATCGACGTCGATAACCCGACTTAAATGTATTTCATATTTTTGTTGTTTCTTTCTCTCCAATTGAATTGATTGTGTTATCCTAGGCAATGGATTTGGGTTGTGTATGGATAATCAGATTTTCATTATTGTTTCGTTATTTATGTAGGAACCAATTGGGTATTGTGAAAAGATGATTTTAATGCGTTCATTGAATCATTTATTTGCAAACTCATTGCTAGAATTTCAATATAATATATAATTGTTATGTTGAAATTCATGTGTAGCGACTAATGATTCGTAATAATTAGGGATAACACGAACTAGGTTAAATGACGCATCATATGTAGTTTTTTCCTTGATTAATTGGTTTTCCTAATTCGTAATGCTACTGTCAAATTAAATCTAGAGATCGTATCCGAGGTTCTTCGGTGGTTAGGTTTAATTAACGATCATATCTTGATTAAACATTACCTTAGGGAAAACTCAGGTTAATTATTAGCCCATGATTAATAATTCTTATGAGAGGTTAAAGAATAATACATCAAGGAAATATGTTTAATTAAGGTGTAGGCCGAGCTTGAACCAAAAAATTGGGTCCCTACCGAATTTCCCACTTTTATCATTTTTCACATATTTTCTTTAATTTGTTTTTATTAGTCTAATTTCATTTTATTTTCTTATTTCTAAAACCAAACCCTCCGGATAAGCCTAAATACCAGTTAATTTCATTTCAACAACCTTACATAGACTCTCTGTGGGATCAACCTAGACTTACCACTACTATAGTAGTAGTCTAGTTATTTTTTTTAACTAGCATTATGACACGCTATCAGTTGTCAAGTTAAGTTGTTAATTTTCTCCTACATCTCCTTCATTTGATTATCGACTACGACTCCTTTTTGTTCTTAAAAGGTAGTGGGTTGTCTACTCTGCTCTTTTGTCTATAGGCAGCTATTACTCGACATCTCTTCTATCAACGCTTCTACTTCATCTACCGTCTTTCTCATCAGTGATCCTCCTAGAGCTGCATCAATCGTGCCTCTTGTATGTGGACTTACTCCATTATAGAATGTTTGCAACAAGAACTCATTAGGTAAGTTATGATGTGGGCATTTTCGTTGAAAGTCCTTATATCATTTCCACACTTTATAGATCGATTCTCCGTCACTGTATGGGAAATTGGTAATTTCCTTGATAATCTTTGTGGTCTTGGTAAGCCGAAAATACTTATCTAAAAAGGCAGGAACTCGTTAATTCTATATAGTGACATTGGCTAGGATGAGAGAGTGGTACCAGACCTTTTCTCTATCTCTTAGGGTACAAGGGAAAAGCCTAATTCTTACCGCATCCTTCGACATTTGATGGTACCGAAAGGCATCACATATTTCAAGGAAATTTACTATATATGCATTGGGATCTTCATTCGTTAGTCCATAGAATTGCATATACTGTAGAAGCATGTTTAGGAGGGCTAGTTTAATTTCAAAAGAGGCTGCTTGTACAGGTGATCTAGCTACTCCTTGATTAGCTGCATCGAACCCTGGTCTCATGAAATCCATAAGGGTTTTTTGTTGACATCCTTGGTTCACTTCGTGATTCAAATCTTGTAGAAATTCCTTGTCCGTTATTGCTTTTGGAATTTCTTCTGCTTCTTCGCACCGAGCTTTCCTCATTGATCATTCTAATCGAGTGATATCTAGCTCTAATGTTTAAACTGCACGACTCGTACTTCTCGTAACAATTGTGTTCATACAAGATCACGGATTCAGAAATAGAAAGAAAGAAATAAACTAAAAAACTAAACTAATCGCCTCCTCGACAACAGTGCCAAAAACTTGATTGAGGCTTCATTGAGTGTAAGTTTTAATTATTAACCCTTGATAATCTACAAGCGCTTGGTTCGTTAGTGTAGTACCAAAGGTGCTGATCCCATGAGGAGGGAATTAATCTAATACTAAAATCTAAGGCCAGAAATAAATAATAGAAAATCAAGATGCAACGAATCCAATACGAGAATTTAATTCAATCAATCAAATTAAGAATCAAACACAAAAATACTAATTATTAAGCAATTTGCAACACACCCAAGAATTAACCTAAGGAAATTACCAATTGAGAGAAAGGGAATTTTTACCTATCCTTAATGCTAACATAACTGATTATGAATTCTTGAATTGTTGGTTTTAGATTATCCTAGGGTTTGTTTCTCTTTCTCGAGTTATAACCATTAACCCTAAATCATAAACCCTAATCAGATTATAGAGGTTGCAATCTCTCAATTTACAACCTATCCACCTTAATTAGTTCTGAAGTTCTCTAATAAACTATCGAAAATCTATACAGGATTTCTCTCCGCACAAATTATTGCTCTGATTTAATTTTGGTTTCTATTAAATCACCTAACTCTCTTTAGTCCAATTTAATTATTTTTTATTTCATTCACCCTCTTAATTTGTTATCGAATTATGCAATCGTATAATCAAACCACAACAATATCCAATAGACACATAAACAATGAGATTTTTATAAACTCAAGAATAAAATTCCGAAAGTGAGTTTAGAACATCCTTGACATTCTAGATCCTATCATCAACTGTTCAATCCAATTCTATACAATAATAAAACTAAAAAGAATAAGAAATACAATCTAAAATGGATGATGGGAGGCAACGAAATTGAGAAACATCTTGATCCGAGAAGTACTTCGAGTGAGCTTATTCTCCTCTTCTCTCTTCCTTCTTCTCTTCATTTATCTCTTAGTGATCTCTCTCTAGGGTTTCTCAAGGTGGCTGATGCAAAAAATCATTTTTCTACATATCCTCTTAAGTTTTTTGAGGTTCGAAAGGTCCAAAAAATTTCTCAAAACTTGAAGCTCGTGATTGTCTACACGTCTACCTAACACAGGCCACGATCGTGGCTCACATATGAGCCTTCTGTCATGACATAAGCCACGATCGTGGCATGCATGCCACGATCATGGGCTATATCTGGAGCTTCTGTCATGATCGTGACCCAACATGCCATGATCGTAGGCTATTGTTTTGGCCTGAATGTCTTTGAAACTCCTCCGTTATTTGATGTTTATCTTGAAACACTCGCAAACACATCAAGGTACCTAAAAAACATAATATTTAAGCTCAAAGACTTGTACTAACCATAAAACACTTCAAACTAACACAATTCTAACCTAAACACATACTAAATGATTAAATTAACGACTAAAAACATATCAAACTATGCCCTGAAACATGATGCAATTTACCCTTATCAAGGAGATATAATATAAGCTTCTATCCATCTTTTGTATTTATAGAGGAATCCCATAATCTCCAATACTTGGAGTACAAAATTCCATTCCACACAATCAAATTCCTTCTTAAAGTCAATGTTTAGAGAGCAATTTCTAGAGAATTCTTCCTATGATATCCTTTTAAAAACTCTTGAACAATGAAAATATTGCCCTTATAAGTTTTCCCTCTATGAAATCATTCTGATTGCTACTCATAATAGATCCTAAAATAGTCTTCAATTTGTTTGTCATGATTTTTAAAATCACTTTGTATATAAAGTTTAAACAGATAATAGGTCTATCATCCTCACAAGAGCTTAGGTTGCTTGACTCAAGAATAAAAAAATAAAAGTTTTTTTAAGCTCTTTCAATAAGACACGTTTTCTAAAATTATGTGATCGCTTATATGAATATAGCGCCTATTTTTGTCTAAGAATTCTAGAAGAAGTATTTACTAAGTCTACTTGGCCCTGGAGTTTTATTAGGGTTCAACTAGGAAACAACCTTTACATTCTCTAACTCCTCAACTAGATTAACCAAATTAGTTGCTTCCTCCTCAAAGATTTTCTTCAAAAAAACATATCTAAAATATTAAGAGGAAGTTAAGATTGATTTGGATTTACATTAGAAGAAGCCATAGTATTTTTTAGCCTTATTTAGGATTTCCACTTACTTTTTCCGAATCCTTCTATTCATAGATTTGATAGGGCTAATCCTATTATAACTCCTCCTATTCATTATGATATTAAAGAAGAACTTAGAGTATCTTTCACCCTTCTTATGCCATTTGACTCTCGCCTTCTGCTCCAATAACCTATCATGGTTATTAATAGCTAATAAATAGTTTTTCAAATACTATTTCTCAAAGTTTAATAGCGTAAGATCCTCTGGTTTAGTGGAGAGCTGGCTTTAAGCAATAATCAATTTGTCTTAGGTCAAAGAAATAACTTGCAATATAGAGTTACCCATTTTGTATTTAAGAGCTTCAGCTTAGACTTAATAGCCTTCAGTTTCTGGATATATGAATTCTTAAGTGCCTGTAACATCACACATCATCCCTTTCCTTAATGCCTCCTAAAACCTTTCTATATCAATTAAGAAGTTGCTAAATTTAAAGGGAAATATGTATTTTTTATAGAAAACATTGTCAATCCTCATTGAGATGTGGTTAGCGAAAAATGGGTCTAGAAAAGAAGAAACATTTTCAAAAAATTAAGTTAACCATTCCTAGTTGAACAATACAAGGTCAATTTTTTTCCTCAAGTAACACCCTAAGGCCTGTTTATTACTCCGTATGAAAGTGTGCCCTTGATATTTGAGATCCATAACCCTCAATGCTTCTACACATTCCTTGAACTTGGTGTGTAAGACTTTGGTTCTGCCGGATTCTGGCCGAACTGTACGTTGCCGTTTGGATCCATGAGCAGACTGTTCTGGTAATAACTTCGATGATGAGATCCCTGCAAAACAAAGAAAGG
>JAOQMQ010004830.1:0-10911 GCA_027563845.1 Erythroxylum subrotundum
TTGGGTTTTGGGTCACTCTTAAGTGGAGCCCAAAGCCTAAAATATAAAAGGGTGTTTTAAACCCTAAAGAAGTGTAGGTAACTGAGTTTCAGCCGGAAGAGAAGAGAGGGAAAAGAGAGAAAGAAGAAAAATTTTCATTTTTTTTCTCCAACTTTGCGCAATAATCTTCTAGCCTGCGATCGCATGGTGATTTCTTGTCGGATCGACCTGAAATTTTAACCAGAGGTTCCTCTCTCGTTATTCTTCATTCGGAACTTTGGAGATTAGATTTGGAGGTCTCCAAGGTGCCCTGATCTTCAGTTGAAGTTGTTGAGATTTTAAGGGTGATATTGTTCTTGACTCTTTGATTTTTTTCATCTTGTTGATGATTATTGTTGTATTTTGAGTTGAGTGGTGACTCTAGTTATAACTAGAGGTGAAAATGTCTTTTTAACTTGATTGATGATAGTGGAGTTTTTCTTTACTGGACTAGGTCCCGTGATTTTTCCTTTATCACATTGAGGGAGATTTTTCACGTAAAAATTGCCTGTGTTATTTACTTCTTGCTGCTTAATTTTGTGCGCATTGGTGAGTTTGTTGGTTGCTGTTTTTTCTTTGAATTGGTTGTGGTTGTTCACACAGGGAAAGGTTTATTGATTCTGTTTTGTTGCCGCTGCGTGACCGATACCTCCTTTCCCAACAAAGTCAATAAGTCCCTTAAAAAAATGGATTTAATTATCTATTTTTGAAAAACTGTCGGACCTGAGCTGCATTTAAAATGTTGGTAGTCGAATATCATGGTCAGATGATAAATTTCTAAATTGAATTATTTAGCTCATTTTGTCTTATCGCGCACTAGGATGTATGCCAAACTGAAAATATATGAAAATATATTCCAGACGAATTCTTCAAGTTAATAGGAAAGAGTCAGTTTCATATAATATTGTTAAGTCTGCATTAAAGTCAAACGAGTAGATTGATAGGGACATCCCTGGGGAGACTAGTGGAAGTCAGGCAGAGGGACTATTCGTACAGGGTAGATCTGAAAATAAAGATTTTGAAAGAAGTAGATCCAAAGGCAGGTCAAAATCTAGACATAGAAATAAAATTTGTAATTATTGCAAGAAAAAGTGGCATATAAAGGTTGATTGCTATAAATTAAAATATAAGGAGAAAAATAAAGTTAAGCAGAATAACAGCAACACCACCGAGGCTAGTGTAGCAACAGATGAAAAATGAGAGAATTATCTTTGTAGCCACAGAAGATAAAGTTAGGACTAATAAGGAGTGGATTTTATATTTGGGTTGTTCTTACCACATGAGTCCCGACGGGGAGTGTTTTTCCACTTATGAGTTATTGAATGGTGGAATTGTTTTGATGGGTAATAATGCTGCCTGTAAAGTTATTGGTAAAGGTACAGTCCGGATCAAAATGTATGATGGTATCATTAGAACACTCACTGACGTTAGACACGTTCCTGATTTGAAGAAAAATCTCATCTCTTTGGGCACTCTCGATTCTCAAGGGTGCAAGTTCTCAGCTGAAGGTGGAGTTTTGAAAATTTCTAAAGGTGCTTTTGTATTGATGAAAGCTTGCAGGTCTGGTAGTTTATATGCTTTGCAGGGATCTACAGTAACAGGTGTTGCAGCAGTCTCTACTGATGGTGATATTACCAAATTGTGGCACATACGTTTGGGACACATAGGTGAGAAAGGTTTAACTTTGTTAAGTAAGAGAGGACTACTTTGTGGTCAAAGTACTGGTAAGATGGACTTTTGTAAGCATTGTATCTTTGGGAAGCAGAAACGAGTCAGTTTTAGTTCTCTAGCTGTTCACAAAACTAAAGGTAATTTGAATTATATTCATTCTGATCTTTGGGGGCCCTCTTATGTTCAATCTAAAGGTAATGCCCGGTATATGTTGACTTTTATTGATGATTATTTAAGGAAGGTTTGGGTGTATTTCTTGAAACATAAAAATGATGTTTTCTTAACCTTTAAGCAATGGAAAGTTTTGATTGAAAAGCAGACAGGAAAACATGTTAAGCGGCTACGGACAGATAATGGTTTGGAATTTTGTGGAGGTGAATTCAATGAATTTTGCAAGAATGAAGGAATTGCTCGGCATCTCACTGTCAGAATGACTCTATAACAAAATGGAGTTGCCGAGCCCATGAATCGGACTCTTTTGGAAAGGGCTCGGTATATGATCTCTAATGCAGAGTTGAGAAGCCATTGCTATAGCGTGCTACATTTTCAATTGCTCTCCTTGTGCTCTCCTTAATTTCAAGACTCCGGAGAAACTTTGGTCAAGTACTCCTGCTGATTACTCTACTTTAAGAATATTTGGGTGTCCAACATATATGCATGTAATTGACGGAAAGTTAGAGCTTAGGGCTAAGAAATGTATTTTCCTTGGTTATGCTTCAAGGGTGAAAGGATATCGTTTGTAGTGTCCTGATCCCAAGTCATCTAAATTTGTAATTAGTAGGGATGTTACATTTGATGAGTCCTCTATGTTGTATCCTAGAAAAGAGTTTTGTAATCCTTGTAATTTAGAAAAAGAGGATAGTACACGGAAACAGGTGGTGTTAGAGATTGGTAGTTCAGGTCCTTCACAGACGTCTTCTACATATCAGACAGATCAAGCTAATGAACCAGATCCTGATCATGTTTAAGATGAACCAGTAGAAGAAGAACATTCCATAGCCAGAGACAGACCAAGAGGAGAGATTCGATCACCACAGAGGTATGCAAATTTAGTTGCATATGTTTTATCAGTAGCACAGGAAACAGGTGGAGACAATGAACCTTCCACATATATACGAAGGCAGTTTCAAATGTTGATGCTGATAAGTGGGTGGTGACCATTAATGAAGAAATGGAATCTTTGCACAAGAATGATACTTGGGTTCTGGTGAAGCTGCCAAAGGGTAAGAAAATTGTTGGCTGTAAATGGGTCTTCAAAAGAAAAAAAGGTACTTCAGGTATTGAAAATGCAAGGTATAAGGCACGTTTAGTTGCAAAGGGCTACAGTCAGGTACAAGGTGTTGATTTTAATGATGTTTTCTCACCAGTGGTGAAACATAGCTCTATTTGTGTATTACTTGCATTGGTTGCCATGTTTGATTTAAAATTAGAACAACTTGACGTCAAAACAACGTTCCTGCATGGCGAATTAGATGAGCAGATTTATATGAAACAATCTGAAGGTTTTGAAGTTGCAGGAAAGGAAGACCAGGTGTGTTTGTTGAAGAAATCCTTGTACGGATTGAAGAGTCCCCAAGATAGTGGTATAAGAGGTTTGATTCATTTATGTTGGGTCATGATTTCTCCAGGAGCATGTATGATAGTTGTGTTTACTTTTGGAAGTTAGATGACGGCTCATTCATCTATTTATTGTTATATGTTAATGATATGCTCATTGCTGCCAAGAATGTCATAGATATTCACCATTTGAGGCCTTATTGCATGGTGAATTTGAGATGAAAGATTTGGGAGCAGCAAAGAAAATTCTTGGCATGGAGATAAGACGTGATCGAGAAGTTGGTAAATTATTCTTGACCCAAGAGAATTATCTCAATAAAGTTTTGGAGAGATTTGGCATGAGAGATGTCAAAGCAATTAGTACTCCTCTTGCTAGTCATTTTAGACTATCTGCTGCTCAATCAGCACAGTCACAGGAAGAGGAAGATTATATGGCACGAGTTCCGTATTCTAGTGCCATTGGCAGTATTATGTATGCAATGGTATGTAATCCTCCCAATATTTCACAAGATGTTAGTGTCGTTAGCAGATATATGGCCAATCCTAGCAAAGAACATTGGCAGGAGGTGAAATAGATTCTCAGATACTTAAAGGGCACTTCAAACTTTTGTTTGGAGTTTGGTAGAACCAGCAACATTTTGTTTGGTTTTGTAGATTCAGATTATGCTGGTGATCTCGACAGGCGAAGGTCTCTGATAGGTTATGTATTTTACATTGGAGGTTGTGCCGTTAGCTAGAAAGCTACTCTACAACATATGGTGGCTTTATCTACTACTGAAGCAGAGTATGTGGCAGTTACTGAGGCTATCAAAGAAGCATTACGGTTGAGAGGTTTATTTGGTGAGTTATCCCTTCATCAAAGGGCTACTACTGTTTATTGTGATAGTCAGAGTACTATTTATTTGACGAAAGACCAGATGTATCATGAGAGGACGAAGCATATTGATGTGAAGTATCATTTCATTTGGGATACTATTGCAGAGAAGAAGGTCCTTATTCATAAGATCAACACTAAGGATAATCCTGCTGACATGTTTACGAAGGTTCTTCCAGTTTACAAGTTCAAGCATTGCTTGGACTTGATTGGCGTTTATAGTTGGTGATATAACACTTTCGGGGCATTTTCGGAGAAGGTGAAGCAGATCACTAATTGTTCGGGACCAAGTCAAAGTGGAGATTTGTTGCATGCCTTGGACCCTCCAATAAGTCAAAAATTGTTGGCTATTGGTTGCATGCTTTGGCTTCCTCCACTAAGTCAAAAATAGATGGCCACAATTTAGAATTTGTCATAGATACATTATTTTCTTTGCGTGCATGACATTGTTGTCAATTGCTGAGATTGCGCACAGATTGAAGAAATTTTGGATAGAAGCGAGGACTTCAGCCATAAATAGAAGGCATCATTTGAGACATAAACAAACCATTCCTTCCTCTTCTTCAGTCACCAAAACAGCACAAATCCTCTCATCTTTTCTTCAGTTATTTTCTGTATATTTGATGAGTTTTAAAAAGCCTTTAGTTCCAATTTTTGTACTTGTATACATTCTCCACATATTAGTAACATTGCTTACCCTCCAGCCATGGACGTAGGTCACATCGACCGAACCGCGTAAATCTTTGTGTTCTGTCCTATTTTGTTTTGCCTATATTTATTTTCGTTATTTTTCGGGCTATTAAATTCAACTGATATCTGATTTGAGGGCATTTTCCTTAACAAGTCTTTATTCAAAACTAAAAGAAAAATAAAACCTTACCACAAGTTCATGACACACTAAATATATTAACTAATTTTAGAATTATGGAACAATGTTTTAAAAGCTGAAAATGACATGGATGTACCAAAAAAAAACCCTTTGCTCCTGAAGTCCTTGAGTCGGTAGTCTTCATATTGTTTATGGAAAGGCCATTTTAAAGAAATAGTTTCTGCCACTTATATATTATGCTTAATTCAAAAGGAGGATATGATTTTCTATAATTGTAGAGGAATCAATTTCAAGGACATCCCAATTAGAAGAGGAATCAAAGTGAATATGTACATTTACCAAAAATATGTTCTAAATTCTATATCTTAAAGATAGAAACATTATCTTTTTCTATGAATTACCTCGACATGGATGCTATCCACGTCCTTTTTACACAGCTTGAAAACAGTACTTAAATATTAATGTAACAACCCGCATATGAATATATTTCAAAACACCAAAAAGAAAAGAATATAATAACATAAGTTTATATAATATGACTACTAATCGATGTTTCACTAGTTACCTTATATCAAATGGCTCAATTAATCTTGAAATGAGGATGTTATTGAGTTAATTTGACTATTATAGATAATATGATAAATGGATCTTTACTATTGAAGATGAACCAAACCAAAGTTGATGGACCTATAATACATGGTAGCAATAAGGGTGGACAGTGGTATTTGTCGATAGAGTTGTGAAAAGAAGTGATTCCTATCAAACTTCTAATTTAAGAAATATCGAAATGAATTGGTTTTGTTTCAAAAGCAGGGAATATTCTTATTCTGAATATGAATATGAATATGAATTGTGTCTTAAGTTGATGAAGACATGTTGA
The DNA here is from genome assembly GCA_027563845.1 of Erythroxylum subrotundum. NCBI lineage: Eukaryota > Viridiplantae > Streptophyta > Magnoliopsida > Malpighiales > Erythroxylaceae > Erythroxylum > Erythroxylum subrotundum. The sequence continues at coordinate 5,830 of JAOQMQ010004830.1, forward strand.
AAAAAATGTCTACAAAATTAATGAGGATTTGAAAAATAAGTTGGCAAGTAAATAACAAAGCTATAAATAACACCACATTGTTGACATCTTTAGGATACCGTCCATATACACAAAATGCATGCATGAAATGACTAAAATCTTCATGAAGATTTGTTGCGATTTTTCTATGACTTTCTTTGCTCCATCTGCCTATAAATACATGGAGTAAATGAAGTTTTTTTAGATACAGATCTCTCATTTTTGTTGTTGTTGTGTGATGATACAACATTTAAGAGAATTCCTTCTAGGAATTTTTGTAATACTCTTGTATTGTATATTTGTGAAATTATTACGTGTATTTGGGGATTTAGGTTGAGAGTTAAACACCAACTTATTTGTATTCTCCATTTTTGTTAGTAAATGACTTCTCCTGCCTTTGCCCATAGACGTAGGTAAAATTGCTGAACCACATAAATCCATCTTGCAATTTTAATTTATATTTTTCTCATTCTCATCTTAAATTATTTAGACAAATAATATTTATGCCTGGGATTTATACCCCAACAAGTGGTATCAGAGCCCAATTTATTTTGTCTAAATTTTTCAATCATGTCTGCCACGTATAAGATTGAGAAATTTGATGGATCTACTAGTTTCCTTCTTTCGCAAGTTAAGAAGTAAGCAATCTTGACACATAAGGATGTCACAAGGGGTTACTAGGTAATAAAAAAATGCCTAGTTCTTTGACAGTGAAGCAAAAACAAGACGTGGATGAAAAGGCTGTGAGTGCTGTTAAATTAGCTTTAACTGATAATATCTTGTGAGAAGTCATGAATGAGAAATCAACATCATTTATGTGGTTGAAAGTTAATTCTAAATATATGACTAAAACTCTCACCAGTAAGTTGTGTCACAAATCTTATCTTTACATGCTCTAAATGGAGGAATGTACACCAATTAAAACTCATATAGATGAGTTTAATTCAATTGTCTCATATGTCAAAGCCCTTGACATTGAGATCATTGATAAAGATGAAGCCCTCCATTTACTAAAGTCTTTGCCATCTTCATATGCTCACTTACGTGACACCTTGATCTATGGAAAGGAGACTATTAATATTGAGGACATCAAGAGTGCTTTATTGTCGAAAGATCTTATGGAGTGGCAACTTGCTTATGCTAATAACAACAACTAAGGAGATGCTTTAGTTGCTCAAGGAAGGACTCGAGAGAAAAATGTTACTGAAAGCCAAAAGTTTAGATCTAAGTCAAGAAAAAGATCTGTGACGTATTATTATTGTAGGAAAAAGGGGGCACATCAAGTCTGAGTGTGAAAAGCTCAAAAGAAAGATTAGGGAAGAAGACATTCAAAAAGGTGATTAAGGTGAAGGCAATTTTGTTGATGAACCTCAAGATGCCAAATTTGCTTTCATTATTATCACAACCAACAATTCCCTTCCAAACTCTTGGATCACTGGTTCAGGATTTTTTTCCATATGTGTCATAATAAGAACTAATTTTCCTCCTATAAACCATTATTTGATGGAATTGTCCAAATGGGGAATTAGTGCGAGTGTAGAGTTATTGGTTTGGGCTCAATTTAAATAAAGATGTTTGATGGAATTGTGAGTACATTGTCAAATGTAGAACATGTTCCTGACCGAAAGAAGAACTTGATTTCCCCTGGCATGCTTGATGATCTCGGGTATAAGTGTTCATCTGAAGGTGGAGTTATGAGGATATCTAAAGGTGCCATTATGGTGTTAAAAGCACATAAACTATCTTCAAACTTGTATGTCTTGCTTGGAGATACGGTAACTAGGTTCGTCTCATTTTCTTCATTTGTAGCAAATTCTTAGACAATCAAATTGTGGCATATGAGATGAGGCCACGTAAGTGAGAAGGGATTGGACGTGTTTAGCAAGCAAAGTCTTTTATGCGGTTAAAGCACCAGCAAGGCGGAGTTCTGTGAACAATGTGTTTTTGGAAAGCATAAGAGAGTTAGCTTCTCCATCGTCATTCAAAAAATTAAAGATGTCTTGTATTACATTCACTTAGATCTCTGGGGTCCTTCTCAAGCCTCATTTAAAAGTGGACCTCGTTACATGCTCATTTTTATTAATGATTATTTACGAAAGATGGGTGTATATTTTGAAGCATAAATGTGAAGTGTTCCTACACTTCAAGCATTAGAAGGCTATGGTAGAGAAGCAGATTGGCAAGAGGATTAGGCAACTTAGAACAAATAATGGCCTTGAGTTTTGTTCATCTGAGTTTGAAGAGTATTGCAAGAATGAGGAGATTATGAGATATAAGACTATGAGGAACTCACATCAACAAAATGGATTTATTGAATGGATGAATCGTACCCTCTTGGAACGAGCTCATTACATGCTCATTAGTGCTAGTTTGCCTAAAAGTTTTAGGCAGAAGTAGTAAAAACTACTTGTTACTTAATTAATAGCTCACCAACTTCTAACATTAATTTCAGAACTCCGAAAGGAGTTTGGTATAGTAAACCTCCTGATTATTCATATATTAGAATATTTGGCTGCCCCGCTTATGCTCATATTAATGATGGGAAACTTGCGCCTAGAGCCAAGAAATGCATCCTTCTTAGTTATCAATCTGGTGTAAAAGGATACATATTATGGTGTGATGATCCTATATCTCCAAAGTTATTAATCAATAGGGATGATATCTTTGAAGAGTTAGTGGTACTTCACAAAGGAGAAACACTTGTGCTTCTTGACTAAAACCAAACTAGTGGTAATTAGAAGATAGCATTTCTATTGAAGGAAACTTCTTTGAAAGAAACTGAAGAGGTAAATGAGGAGAATGAATTACCTCAAAGTTTAGTACGAGAGGAAGCTTGCTATATTGCCAAGGAAAGACTAAAGAGGAATTTCAAGAAAGCTGAAAGACTAATTGAAACAGTTTGTTTACACAATTAGTAGCAGACGAGATAGAAGATGTCAGTGAGCCATCCACATATGAAGAAGCTATCTCTTGTGATGACTTTGCAAAATTGTTGGTGGCGATGGAAGAGGAGATGGAATCACTTTATAAAAACCATACTTGGGATCTTATGTAACCACCAAAAGGGAAAATAATTTTTGGTTGCAAGTGGGTCAATAAGAAGAAAGAATCCACAACAACAATTGGTGCTAACTACAAGGCATGACTTGTTGCAAAAGGCTACGGTTAAGTAGCTAGAGTTGACTTTAATGATGTCTTTTCTCATGTAGTAAAGCATTCTTCAATTCGTGCTTTACTTTCTCTAGTTGCCATGCATGAATTAGATTTAAAACAACTTGATGTCAAAATTATATTTTTACATGGTGAGCTAGAAGAGAATATTTACATGCATCAACCTAAGGGCTTTATGGTTGAGGGAAAAGAAGATCATGTTTGCTTATTGACTAAGTCATTGTATGGTTTGAAACAGTCTCCTCAGCAATGGTACAAGCATTTTGACGCTTTTATAAAGCAATTTGTTACTCTAGGAGTAACTATGATAGTTGCGTTTATTTTAGAAGGTTGTCAAATGGATCCTTCATTCATTTTCTACTTTATATAGATGACATTCTCATTGTCTCAAAAGATATGATAGAGATCAACAAGTTGAAGGCAAAATCAGCGAGTGAATTTGAAATGAAAAATGATGGGGTTGCTAAGAAAATTATTGGTATGGAGAGATTACATAAGATCAACATAACGGTACTTTGTATCTAACTCAAAATAGCTATTTGGAGAAGGTCTTGGATCGATTTGGCATGAAAAGTACTAAATCACTTAGCACCCACTCGCTGCTTATTTGAAATTGCTCAATCCCCTCAAACAAGTGAAGAAGAGGAACTCATGTCTCATGTTCCTTATGCTAGTGCAGTTGGAAGTCTCATGTATGCTATGGTGTGCACACGTCCTAAAATTTCACATGTTATTAGTTTGGTTAGCAGATATATGGCTAATCTTGGAATAAAGTACTAGGAAGTGGTGAAATGGATTTTGCGATATCTACAGGGTACCACCAATTATTATTTGCAATTTGGATGTTTAAAGAGCTCTCTTGAAGGCTTTGTTGATTTAGATTTTGCTGGTGATCTTGATATAAAAGAAGATTAATTATTTGGTATGTCTTTGCACAAAGAAGTTGTGCAATTAGTTGGAAGGAATCTTTACAAACCATTGTAACGTTATGTATAACAAAGGCATAGTATATTGCTTTGACAGAGGTAGAGAAGGAAACAATTTAGCTGAGAGGTTTGCTTGATGAACTCACTAGAAAAGAAGAAGTGATAGCAGTTTGCTATGATAGTCAACGTGCTATTCATTTGACTAAGGATTAGATGTATCATGAAGGGACCAAGCATATTGACGTCAGCTACCATTTTATTAGAGATTTTGTTGCAATTGGGAATATTTTGGTGAACAAAATTAGTACTACAAAGAATCTGCTGATATGCTATAAAAGACTCTCCCTGCTGCTAAGTTCAAGCATTACTTGGACTTAACTAGTGTCTGCTAAAATTGAAGATCCCTTTGGAGCATTATGGTGAAGGTGGAGAAGTGTTACAAGCTTAATTAAGTTTGAGTCAAGGTGGAGATTGTTGACAAAAATGTCTACAAAATTAATAAGGAGTTGAAAAATAAGTTGGCAAGTAAATGAGAAAGTTATAAATAGCACCACATTATTGACATCTTTAGGACACCGTCCATATACACAAAATGCATGCATGAAATGACTAAAATCTTCATGTAAATTTCTTAGGATTTTTCTATGACTTTCTTTGTTCCATCTGCTAATAAATACACGGAGTAGATGAAGCTTTAGATACACTTCTCACATTTTTGTTATTGTATGATTATACAACACTTAAGAGAACCAACGAGAGCAACCCATTTTTTGAAGCTTCCACACACATCGACTCTTCTTCACCTTTTCACCACCAAGCTTCCATTCATTCTCTACACTCTACACATCATTCACCGAAAACATACAAGCAGCCCTCCACCTCCACTTCTCAAAAAAACCACCAGCTCTCTCATCATTCAAGCTCCAACCTTCATCTTCATCCAAAACAACTCTCTCATTTTTCAACC
>JAOQMQ010004851.1:0-10911 GCA_027563845.1 Erythroxylum subrotundum
AAACAAGTCTCAACAGTATGCCTTGGCCGTTGACAAAAAGTGCAGAACCTCTTGTCGACATTAGATTGAGTAATGGGCTTCTTTGTAACAGCAAGAATATTAGAATCAGATGCATTAGAAGTACTAAAATTATTAACAAAAACCTTGGAAGTACCAATAGCAAACTGCTTTTCTTGTTGAATGACCATGGAAAAAACCTTATTTATAGTAGGCAAAGGATCAAGCAACAGAATCTGTGATCTAACGGAGAGGTACTTATTGTTGAGACCCTTAAGAAACCGAATAACACAATCATCTTCATGATAACGTTTAATGATTTGCAAAACTCCACAAGAACAAGGAGTTGCGCAAGAACAAGTGGGAAGAGGGCGAAAATGAAGCAATTCATCCCATAAAATTTTCAGCTCAATAAAATAATCAGTGACTGACTTATCATCCTGTTTGAAAGCTGAAATCTCTTCTTGTAAATCAGATATGCGATAGATGTCGCCTTGAGAAAATCTTTCATGCAAATCATTCCAAATGTCAAAAGCAGTGTTGAGCCAAAGTACACTGCTAAAGATGGAGGGTGTAATCGAATGAATGAGCCAGGAGATGACCATTGTATTGCAGCGTTCCCAAGTTGGATACAGCGAATCACGACGCAGAGGAGCCACTATTGTACCGTCAACAAATTGGAGTTTATTCTTAGAGAGAAGAGCTAATCTCATAGCTCGTGACCAGGTATTATAATTTGAGCTTGTGAGAACTGGTGAAACAAGAATCAATGAAGGATTTTCATTTGGATGCAAGAAATTGGGACTAGAAATAGGAATTGGAGGATCAACCAAATCAGCCATTTCTGGATTTTCGAAGAAACAAGGAAGAAAAGCTAGAAACTGCCAAGAAACAAAATCAAGAAATCTTAGGAGAGGAAGTAAATGGCGGATAAATTTCGTAGCTCTGATACCATGTGGAAAAGGAATTTTGGGAATTTTCTACATTACTTTCATTGATTGGTCAATGTGTTTATATACAAATTGACAGCGTAAGAAAAGAGAAAAACTAACTCTGCTATCTTGCAAACAGAAAACTAGTAACTGCTAACTGCTATTGACTAACTATCGTTGACTAACAAACTAATTAACTTAATCAAGAACTGAATACGCTGACAGTAGCTCCTCTTTGTTACTGTTCATCTTTTTTTTTTTCCCTCTCAACTTTTCAGTAATTTTTTTCTTTTTTTGTCTTTCAACCTTCCAAGCCGTTTTCTTTCTTTCTTTCTTTCCTTCGTAATTTTTTCCTTCTTTGTTTTGTTATTTAAACATCATTCTAATATTTTCATTATATTTTTATTCAAGTAATTATAACTTTATAGTAATTTTATAATTTAGTCTCATGTTTATAAATATTTTCATCATATGCTTATAATTTTATAACTATGTACTTATGAATAAATATTTTAAATGAATAATTTAAAAAATATCTATTAGAAAACATCAAATAAGTAAACCACAAATACATTGACATCAATAACTGAATAACATAATAAATTATAAACAAAGATAAACTAAAATACACGTACATAAATATTAATAGTCAAATAGTAGAACTGAATTAAAAAAACATAAGCAAAATATGATTAACTACTAATACAAAGTCAAAAAATTTAATAATCAGGTAGATCGGTTCCATCTATACTAATATTAGTAAAATATTCGCTAAAAATAGTATTTGACGAATTTGGTTGTCAAATAATTAAGTTCCGAAATAATTAAGGATGTAATTTATCCAACGACTGAGATGATGATGAAATCCAATCGGATGGTTGAGATTTTGATGAAATCCATCAATTTTATCTAATGTGGATAAGATTGATGATAAGTTTCAAAATGATTAAGGATGTAATCCATCCAATGGTTGAGATGATGAAATCCAATCGGACGATTAAGATCATGATAATATTCATCAAGTCTATAAATATGAAACATAGACTGTCTAAACAAATTACCCTTTCGAACCAAGTATTTCACTTTTCTTCATCCTAAATATTACATTCTTACTAATACATCAACTCTTGAAGAAAAATGGCTTCTCGATCTACTGGATACAACACTAGTGAAGATATGCTCCTATATCAGATTTATGTGGAGATTTTGCAAGATCTGATTATTGAAAAGCATCAAAATTTTGATCACTTTTGGGGCCGAATTGAAGAGGCATATAATAACGAGGCGATTGATGAAAATCGAGAGCGTATTGAGTTACTGAAAAAAACAAAGCGAAGATAGACAAGTAGCGCTTGAAATGAATAGATAGACGATGGAGATTCAGAGACAGAAGTTGGGTTTGAAGCAATGGAAAGAAGAAATTAAAATTATGTCTCTGGACTTGAATCAAATTAGAGATTCTAGTCGTCGTGCTTGTATTGCAACTGATAAAGCACGAATTCTCGAACAAAGATCACATCAAACTCAACAACCACAGCCACAACCACAACCAAATTCGTCAAATACTATTGTTGGCGAATATTTTACTAATATTGGTAGAGATGGAACTGATCTACCTGATTATTAAATTTTTCGACTCTGTATTAGTAGTTAATTATATTTTGTTTGTGTTTTTTTTTTTAATTTAGTTCTATTGCTTGACTATTAATATTTATGTATGTGTGTTTTAGTTTATCTTTGTTTGTAATTTATTATGCTATTTGGCTATTGATGTTAATGTATTGTGGTTTACTTATTTGATGTTTTCTAATGGATATTTTTTAAATTATTTATTTAAAATATTTAGTCATAAGTAAATAATTATAAAGTTATAAACATATAATAAAAATATTTATGAACATAAAACTAAATTATAAAATTACTATAAAGTTATAATTATTTAAATAAACATAATGAAAATATTAGAATATTGTTTCAATAACAAAACAAAGAAAATGAATTAAAAAAAGAAAAAAGGAAGAAAGAAAATGGCTTGGAAGGTTGAAAGAGAAAAACAAGAAAAAAGAAAGAAAGAAAAACGGCTGGAAAGTTGAAAGGAAAAAAAAAGGAAAAGGATGAACAATAATGGAGAGGAGCTATAGTGTCACGCTAAATTGGTGTGGCATTATAGCTCCTCTCCAAAATGGAGGAAAAAAAAGCGTTGGATTGGAACCGGTTTTTACTATAGCTCCTCTCCAAAAGGAGGGAAAATAAGCGTTGGATTGGAGTCTGTTTTTTCTCCAATTTGGCATTTTTCTTCCATTTTGGAGGAGGATTGGAGTTGGTCTAAGTAAGCATTGTTGTATTTCAATTGTTTTGCATGTCACTTGGTAGAATCTTGATCTTTGTTGTTTGTTTTCATTTTCAATTTTCTTCTATTCCGACCATACATTAAATATCCACTCCAACGATTGTGTAAAATTGTATAACACAAAAATTGAAGTTAACTACAATCCTTACATGATGATAACAAATTTTGGACTAACCATCAAATTATTTCTTTTGTCCAAATACTCGGCTAAGTCTAAATATCATCAACGTGCAAGCCTATCATAGAATTATAGAGTTAGCTGAGAAGCTTTTCCAGCAGTTTTCTATTTGATTGCACCAAGATCGTGAATACCTGAGCCAATGATATGGTGTTTAAATGGTACTACCACGGCTAATAATGAGGGTAAAACGAGTCCGACCATAGTGAAACATTACAACTTCATAGCAGCAAGGAGAGAGGGAATGTTGTTCTTGCTTTGTTTTTCCAGCACCATTTTGAAACTTGTAGTGGATGCTATGACTTTCAGATCTTGGATACAATATGGTTCACCCAATAAGGTCTAAAATGACGGTACTCCAAAAGAAAAGCTTTTAGTTTCATTTTATCTTTCTTGCAGGATTTGATTCCACCTTCATATATTGACGAACTTGCACTGTTGCAAGATCGAATAACTCCATTTTCAACTGAACTTGCTATAAGCACTATAGAACAAGAACTTGGATTACCAATAGACACTCTTTTCTCAGAAATTTCTCCTGAGCCTGTAGCTGCAGCATCCCTTGGGCAGGTTGGTACAAAATCATTGACTATTTTGATGGTGGTTGAATTGCGATGCTCTTTTTTCGTAGAATCTTTATCTTTGTGTTGAGCACATGAACATGTAAATAATTGTTCTCTCTCTCTCTCTCTCTCTCCATACATATGGATGCATACACTGCATTGGTATAGGTCTACCAAGCACGGCTACGTAATAGTGGGAAGGTTGTTGCTGTTAAAGTGCAGAGGCCTGGTGTTCAAGCTGCTATTTCCTTGGACATAATAATTTTGCGTTTCTTAGCAGGAGTGTTGAAGAAGGCAGGAAAATTCAACTCTGATCTGCAGGTTAATTTTTTAGTATTAGTTGAAAATTAGTAATTAGGCATTGACAACCGTGGCTAAAATGTCTCTCTGTCATAAAAATATAATTCATGACTACTAAGAAATACTTTGATTTGCAGGCAGTTGTTGATGAGTGGGCATCAAGTCTTTTCCGGGTATATTGGTTTCCTTACCCTTGAATTGTGAAAGACAAAATTTTTCTCATCTATATTACTCTAGTTACATCTTATGCTCAAGATAGCAAAAAGAGATCTAGGCATAATATGTTTGAATATTGGGATGATAATTATCTTTTTTAATGTAAACCTGTAATATATTTTCTTTTAGGTTATTGAGAACTATTCTTAGGGCTTTATATTGAATACAGGTAAATCACATTGAATGCAGGAGATGGATTATGTTAAGGAAGCAAATAATGGACTCAAGTTTAGGTAAGAGCATCATCATTTATTAATTTGAGTGAACAATAGTGAGTTGAATAGAAATTTTAGTCACAAAGATTGGAAAAGGAAATGGACTGGAAAATTATCTAGAAGAACTTTTTGCTATCATATGGAACTTTTACTTCCTAGATAAGCAATTTTCATTTTATTTCTTGTTCGGTTAAATGATTAAAACTTGCCTTTGAGCATTGTACAGTGGAAATCCAAAACTTATGTTTCTTTCTACCCACTATTAGCTTCTCATAATTTGCCCTTTTGAATAGGCTTGCAATAAGACAATGACTTTTGGTGACTTTTATTTCTTTGCATATAATAAAATCGAATCCTTTCCCTTTTTATTTTAAAAATAAGAATAGAATCCAATTTAAGAATTGGCTGCTCTCTGTAATTTATCTCAGAAAAAGATAAATTAGAAAAACTTAATGTGGATTTTGCTTGTAACAAGCATAAGAACTGCCAGACCATATGACTGATAAAGAATGCTTATAATAGATTTTAAGCCTGGGTGTTATTCTATACACTGAAGTTTTCCACTTCTGTGCTAAAAATATAAGAACCTCTTATAATTTGATGCTACTATTCCCTGAATTTATGTTCCTAATTTGTGCACTTATTTATCACTCTTATATGCTTAGAAAGCTCTACGGTGGTATAGAAGATGTTAAGGTTCCAGACATGTACATGGAGCACACAACTCGTAGAGTTCTTGTAATGGAATGGGTTGAGGTACATACTCTATTTTATATTACTATGCGTAAGTAGTTTCTCTGGGGTTCCAACCAAACCTTGCCTAGAAGTTTTACTAACTATAAAGTAGACTAATGAGTCTGCAATGATTAGCTTATGCCACCGTGCTGTATTCCAACACACTATTTCTTTAAAAGAAGCAAAATGCTAATGTTTTTCTCCTTCAATGATTGCCTGCCTGAGCATGGCATGCATCATATGGGGTTCCTCTTTGAAAAAGATAAAGGATAAGCATCGTCACAAAGCCTATTATTGAAAAATTATTTTAAAATTGCCGCATATTGCCATATAAAATGGCAGTTGATATGAATTTCTTCTTTTATGATGATGGAGATTAGGCAATATGTCTATTGTTTATGCAATTTTCCTTTATTTTCATTGGTTAGTACTAATAGACTAGGTCAAGTTAATCATTCTGGTAAATTTTTTGTTAATGCCTATTTTAAATGTTATAGCTTAGGTTTTTAAAGGTTGTTGATCACCAAGGAATTCTGGTAGTTTTAGATTTGAAGGTATGAAACTTTCTTTTCCCACTAATTCTTAGATAAGGCTGTTATACCTCAGGTTTCAAGCGAATGTTAAACTTGTCTTTTATTCTAATTCCATCAATTCTTTTATCAAGATCCATATCAACTCAATGGCAATGTGCGTTTTCATTCATTTAAAGGTTTATTCTTTTGTAATGCAACACTCATTAATGTTGTTAACGGTACGGTGTTACATTCACTTTTTGTTTCAAAACATTGCAATAAATAACTTATGGAGTATGGGATCTAGTTTCTGTGTTGTGTGCACTTAACCACATGGCAGTGTAACGGTCTTCTTTGGGATCTTTTTAATCCACATGGCAATGTAACGGTCTTCTTTGGGATCTTTTTAATAGTCTGTTTTAGTTAATTTTCTTTAATTGATAGCTTTCCTTAATATAAGCTGAATAAAATAAGTTTGTTTTAAGGTTTTGTTGTTTATGCTAGCACTCAGTGGCTATTAGGGAAAAAAGAGTTGATTCCTTTCATTAATTAGATTAATTGGACAAGTCTATATATTCATTGTACATTCAGCTTATAAGAAGCGGAATAAGGGTGATTTTGTGTGGAATTATGAAATTTGTAAGTGAGAAGTGTGATTCCTGAAAGTGATCTTGAATCTAGGAATGATTTCTAAGCCCTTAAAGTAATTTCTAGGAACCTATTGGCGTAACCCTAACGGTTTTATATATTCAAATCCTAGGAGTGATTCCTAACTCTTGCTATAAATCTTGTGAGTTATTCTTGAAATCATCTTATTATCTTTTTGTAGATTTAAAGCTAAATACAGACACCCTAAAATTATAACTATATGATTTTTGTCAAATCCTTTTGTCTTTGTCCATCCTATATTGACATTTTAACATGCTTATTTCAATTCGTATGTTCTTCTTTGAAAATTTATCATGGGGAATCACTGTTTAAGCTATTGCCTTGTCATAGACGCTTAGTTTACGCTTTGGTATAATTCTTGCCTATGATCACTTTTTTGTTTTGCAGGGCCAAAAGTTGTCTGAAGTTAAAGATCTTTATTTGGTTGAGGTCTTTTTTAAACCAACCAAACCCTGTCATTCTTGAATGGTTGATCTTTATGTACTTTTCTTTTTTGTGGTTGATTTGACTGATTCTTCCCTGGTTTTTCCTAGGTAGGAGTTTATTGCTCGTTCAATCAACTTTTGGAGAATGGTTTCTACCATGCTGATCCACACCCTGGAAATCTGCTCCGTACCTATGATGGGAAACTAGCTTATTTGGGTAAGAGCTGCATCGCTTGGAAAATGCCATAATAAATGAATTAAACTCTATACATGCATAGGTTATTTATAAGGTCTTACGTGCTATTGGCCGACATGATTTTCTAGTACTTCCTTTGAATTTAATTTACTGTTTACTTTTCATTGTGTGTAACATAAAAAGTGTAGGGGAAGCATAATGTTTTTCTTCCTAAGGCAGAGTTTAGAGCTATGGCTCATGATATGTGTGAGCTCTTGTGGACTCGTATCATCCTGAATGATTTGAAAGTTAGGTGGCAAGGATCTATGAAGCTCTAATGTGATAATAAGTCAGCTATTAGTATTGCTCACATCCCGGTACAACATGACATAACTAATCACATTGAGATTGATAGGCACTTTATAAAAGAAAAATTGGAAAGTGGGCTTATTTGTACCCCATATGTTTACACTACCAAAAAGAAGGCAGATGTATTGACTAAGGGGCTAGCAAATGCACAATTTTAAGATGTTATAAGCAAGCTGAGAATGCAAGACATCTTTGCACCTACCAGCTTGAGGGGGAGTGATGAAAATCAGAACAGTGATTTAGGAGAAATTATTTCCTAATCATAAAATAGGAAACTACAGGATATCATGGATATTTACTTTTTGTGCAAAATAAGAAAAAAGATGACCTCTTTCTTCAGTTCATATGGAGACTTAACTTTCTATGATTTGCCAACAGATTTTGGTATGATGGGTGAATTTAAGCAAGAACTCCGTGATGGCTTTATTTCAGCTTGTCTCCATCTTGTAAACCGTGACTTTGATGCACTGGCTAATGACTTTGTTACTCTTGGGTACTTAATACTATCTTTCTTCTGGTGCTATATCTGAAGAAGCTGTTTATAAGGCTAAACTAGTATAAAACTGCAGGCTTCTTCCACCAACGGCAAATAAAGAGGCTGTTACAAAAGCTTTAACAGGTTTCTTCTGTTTCATCAATTTAGAGTTCAAAATTTTACTTTTTCAGGTCGTCTTAATAGCTATTTTTATTTGTGGAGAGGTGCATTTTCTGGCCATGATTTTACCTGTAATTTCAATCGGCAGGTGTCTTCCAAAATGCTGTTGCTAAGGGAGTTCGGAATATAAGCTTTGGAGACCTCCTGGGAAATTTGGGGACTACCATGTATAGTGTTCTGTCTGTCCTTTTGACTTTGGCTGCAAGAGATGCATTAGTTATTGTTCGAACTCTTAGTTTTCCCCATTAGATATATATGCTCGTTGTGTAGAAAACATTGGTTATAATGCTTTGCAAGAAAAAAATCATGTCAGTTTTAAGTCATTAACTTCTTTTCAATTGTTACTATGCATATAACTTTAACATATTTTCTCTTAGGAAAATCATGGCAAATTCATATTAGAGAGGTCATATTCATGAAATCTAGAAAGTCTACAGATAATCCCAGACCACAGTCCTAAGAAGGCTAATCATTCTAAAGCATAATTCTGAATCATACTCCTTTTGATACACAAGATATTAATCGTGGGTGGTGTAGATTTCATTACAAATCTTTGATTTCATGTGTAAACTAAGATAGCTATACTTGAAACATATGATAGCAATTATTGTATATCAAATAACTGTAGCTTGTCTAATTGAGGTAATGTTTAATGGTCTATATCATTTCCAGGTACAAGTTCAAATTTCAGATACCTTCATATTTTTCTCTTGTCATCAGAAGGTAGTCATTCTTTCCTTTAGGGACTAACTGATGTCTTACCATTTCTTTTTCATGTTTATTTCCTGTAAGAAGTTGGTTATATTCTTGTGGCCTTCAATTATAACATCCACATTTCATTTTCCTTTTCCTTTTCCATTTTCCATCTCTTAGTCTTGCAGTGTTGGAAGGAATTGCTCTCAGTTTTGATCCCAACTACAAAGTTTTGGGCAGTACATATCCCTGGATTGCTAGGAAAGTATTGACTGACAGCTCAGAACAACTGAGATCTTCTTTGCAAGATCTTCTTTATGAGGTGATATGAAGTTAGTGTTGTGATCTCAGGGTTCTTGTTTGAGTCACACTCTAGCCTTTTTTTTTGCTTCTCGATGCTTTATTTTCTCTTTCAAAAGCATATTCACCTAAAGCATATCCTTTCCAGGAAGGTGTTTTCCAAATTGATCGTCTAGAGTCTCTACTTTCTGAGGTGAGATCCTTAACTATGCCATCTCTCTCTATCTCTTTTCTGTGCATTGCACACAATGAAAAGAACATTATTTTTCGGCTACTTCTGATAATGATTTATACTTTTGAAAACATTCCTTTAATATATCAGCTGTTGCTTTTGGCCCTATGTGTTTCATGTGAATTGATCCGTTTTTGTTTCTTTGACTATAGTAGGAGACTCAGGCATTCCCATCAAATGCCCAAAGATCTCTTTTATCTCATACGGTCTTTTGCTGTTTCTTCTTCCTCAACTGAGCTAATTTAAAGGTGTTTTCTTTTTCAGTCCCTTCGTGCACAGACGAAGAAGTCCTTGGTGAAAAGAAATACAGAAGAAACAGAATCGAAGGTTGTTATCAAACAGATTCTCTCCTTCACCCTGGCAGAGAAGGTTTTGATATTACTCTTTATCCTCAGTGCTTATTTTTAACCCCAAAACATGAGGGCAGTAGCCTTCATTTTAGTTACTAATCTTTCATACCAAAAAATAATTACAGGGTGACTTTGTAAGGGAAATACTTCTTCAAGAAGTTGCTAAGGTATGAAATTTGGTTCCCAATCACGTGTTTCTGTGTTTTTATGTTTTATTTCATTACCGATTAAAAATATCATGCTTGTGAACAAGAAAATTCATCGTCTTCCCATGTTTGTAAATTGAAGTATTTGGATGCATAATTTATTCTTGTAAAGATTCTTCAATATCTTCTAGGGTTTATATGTTTTCTTAAAGATTGTTCCTCTCTCAAGGAGTAATAAAATGTATTTTGCCACTACAGATTCTATCTGTTATCCATAGAGTTTTAGCTAGTGTCTAAATTAGCTCGAACTATATGTAGATTGTGCTGAGAATGAAATTTAAGTACTCTTTTTTTTTAGGCTGATGGTATAAATTGGAGTATTCTATTTCAATCTAATGAAGTTGTAATTCAAATGATTATTTCTTTTTTCTATCGTTAATTATTGAAAGAAATTAGTTAAAAAAGAGTTCCTAGTCAGTTAATTGTCAAATACACTATGTTATTTTGTGTGTTATTGTTAGAAAACAAAAAAAAAGTGGCAAAAGTGTAGTGAAATAGGTACGTCTGTTAGTTTATACAATTACTTAAGACTTTAGTTTTGATCAGTTGTATTGAACACACTGGTAGCTAGAAGTTGTTATCAATTAAGAATCATGGTTAATTGCAAAATATAACAAAATAATAAAAAATTTATTAACATAGTCATTTGATTAGAATTCTTGTGCTAAATCAGTGACTGTGGGGAGCTTAGTTTATTTTACATTTAATAAAATGTTCTCAATTAGCGATTTTGACCAAGTGAGTTGTACACTCAATTTAATGATGTTGGTGATATACTAATATTCTTCTACAGATACTATACAGCTGTATCTAGATTATATTGAGATATAGGCTGTATA
>JAOQMQ010004938.1:0-10905 GCA_027563845.1 Erythroxylum subrotundum
AGCACTAAGTGTGTGACATATGGCCTAATGTATCATTGACACATGGCAGCACCTGCATGGGACACATGAAGCTCATGTATGGAAACATATGTTGCTCCAATTCAATGAAACCTAGCTTTGGATGTGGCAAATTCTGCTGGAGTAATTTCTATTTTGCTCATTCTTCACTTTGCTCTCTTCTCTCCACCGAAATTCTCCTACTCTCCCTCTCAATTTTTGGAACTTTACTGAATCTTGAATCATCATCTTTGTAAGTTATTTCATCAAGAAGTAGGTCTTATAAATCTATGTATTATTATCTAATTGGTGCTGAAAGTTGCACCTTAATCATAGGTATATACTGATTGCTTGGAAGCTTAGTTTAGCTTGATCTTAGAGTTGTTCATTGAATTTTAAAGAGGTAAGGGAATACTAAACTTGATTTCATGTTAGAATATGTATTGTGTGATGTTTTAAGTGGATAAAATGTGTAGTGAAGTAATGAAGAATTGAGGTTAGAAACTTGATACATGCTGGATACTTGTTAGAAGGAGTGCTTCTAGTGAACAGGCATCATTATTTTAGCCATATCTTGACCTGTGGATCTCAAAATGGGATGATTTTAAATTTAGATTAAACTAGATACATATATCTACAACTTTCATAAAGGAATCAAATTTATGTCACTAAGGGTTTTGAAATTTGGCTTCAAGTTAAGTTGTCGTTGCTGCCCACGGTTGAGAACAGTCTGTAGTATTTTGGGTATAACTCTAGAAATAATGAACCAAATTGTATTAACTTTATTTTGTTTGAAAATTAATACATAGAGGAATATTTTTCGAAGAACATATTGTCTAAAAACGTCAATTTTTAGGTCAGAATGGCCATACAAAATTGATCCAAAAACCTATCCTATGAAAACAGTTATTCAGAGGTTTCGGGTCACTTATCCCACAATTGTGGGAAATGATTAGGAAGGTAAAAAAAAATGGGATTTTGTGCAATTGATGAACTATATAAGGTTAAGTTAATTTATTTGGTATAATAGGATTTAAATGGACTTGTTTAAGGTGTGTTATGAACTTAAATTGGTATTCAATTTAATTGAGTAACACTTAATTTAATTATGCATTATTAATTGGGATGATAGTATAAAGAATGTATGGTTTAATAATGATGAATATAATATTGAATTGCTTGGTGTGTTCATGAATAATGAGTTCCAAAGGCTTATGTATTATGTATTGGATATGGATGTTTGTGAATTGGGAATTTCTGCGATGATATTGTGTTAATTTTCAGACCATCAAGTGTCCGAGGAGTTTGATATTTGGGATTGTGTTAGAAGTGCTTTCTATTTGTGCGAACATACATAATTTGTGATGACTCAATACCTCTATTAATGCATTATTGCATGAACTTGTAATTGTATGACGTGTTAGTTTGTTTGGAAATCAATGAATATGTCAAATTGAACAAAATGGAATAAAGTGGTATGTTGCAATATATTCCTCATATGAGAATTCTGAAATGAACTTATTTTGTTTTAAAACTGTTAAGTCCTAGTCATAGGTATATAGGCATGCTTAGAAGTTTCTGCAACTGCTTCTGAGATACTTCGATGTCTCTTGTTACTGACACTTCGATGTCTCTTATTATTAAGACATAAGTCTCTCCTATTCTGTGATACTGATCACGGTATCTCCTGTATTAATCCCGTTACCCACTTTTGTTTAAAGGATTAACAGACTAACTTGTTTTGTATTTTATTATATGATCAATTTTGATATAAATAAGCTTTGATCTGAAACATCTGAGCTCTATTCTGAAATAAGAAAATTTTGTTTTGTTACAGAAAAGTTTTGTTCTTATATTATAATATTTAGCTTTGAAATTGGTGAGTTTTGCTCTGAAGCTAAACGTGTAACCTATTCTGATATGTTATATTTTGTTCTGAGAATCATGATATTTTGGTTTGATTTGAAAATTGATAAGTTTTTGGTTTGGTTTGAAAATGGATAAGTAAACACTGCTTATAATCTTATGTGATTTTGAATATGTGAATGTTTGGATGACTGTTTGAAATAGTTATCTGCTTATATCCTGTTTAGTTTATTCCCCACTAAGCTTTATGCTTAGCACGGTGGTTTTGCTCCGTGTAGATTCAGATAGGAGGGTTTGAAGACTGGGACAATAACAACTGCAGTGGCCAACAAAGAATGTGTTTTGTTTTTGGAATGTTTGTTTGAGTTGTATGTAATAATATGAGACATGATGTATTTTGTTAAAAGTTTGTAAATATTGTAATATAGAGTGTATTTGAACTTAAGATATGTACTGTTTTGTTTAAAGGTTTGTAATGTAATAATTTTAATTCAGGATGGTGTTGTAATTAAATCATGTATTCAAATAAATTTAGTGTGCTGGTTAAATTCTATTTAAAGTCGAATATGTATGGAAAAGTAATGATTAGATGTTTGAATTTCTTGCAATGCTTTGTATTGTTTTGATATGTTTAAGTCATGTCTTAGGTAACATCTGCATATCCTTCTAGGGGATATGTGGGTGTTACAGGTAATTTTCTAATTTAAAGGCTAGGGTTGAACATGTGATATGTAATAGTCCATAGTGATTCTCGTAAGTAGCAATAGATTAGTTGAATCTGTCAAGATACTTAATCAACTAATCAGGATCCCATACCTTTAGGTTACACCTTCGAGCTTATGAGTAGGTGGCCTAAGTTATTTGTTTCTTAGTACCTAATGCATCTTCTTTATTGAACTTAGAGAGCCTATTCTAGGTTATAATGGAGATCGAGAGCCTTTCTAGAGCTTATTAGTTTTGCCTATTTTAAAGAAATTAAGGGTTCGAGGGCTTAATCGAGTCCATAGGCTAACACCATGATGAGAGTACCTTTTATTTAGATTCAAGGATCAATGAACATCCCAGAATACTAAAGATATCTCTAGCCCACTTCTTTACCATTGTTATTAGACTTTTCTAATTTTGCTTTGTGCTTGTCTTTTTGGTTACGTTCTTTGCATATTAGCTGTCTCATCTTCATCAATTCAGGGTGTTTTGTTTTATTTTGTTACAACATTTAATATAAAATTTGCATCCCAGCTCTCTGTGGCTCGACCTTAGCTCACCATTTACTGCATAGTATGGTAGTTAGGAATTCACTATTTGGTAGTTAGTGACAGGCTGTCATAGACATTAATTCTTTTACTATATCCAAATTTTATTTTATGAAGCAAAACTCTACCGTAAAGCAACCTTAAAAGGATGGACAAATTTTTAGCTAAAAGGAATAAAGGAAGAAAATCATTAAGTGACTTCCACATGACTTAAAATTTATTGGGAGAAGAAAGTGAAAAAAAAAGAGACCAACATTGTTTAGGAGCTTAAATAGAAACTTACATTTCAATTTAATTTAAAAAAAGAATCTAAAGTTAAAATATATCTCTCTAGAGAAGAAACTATACTAGAGGAAGTAAAGGACTTAATTCTTCCAATCAAATAATGCATCCTTACGATGAAGAAAGAGCACATCTATGAAAGATAAGAGTATGTGGCTTTAATTCAAACGCATATCGACTTTTAGTCAGATTGGTTTTACAAGTACTTTATTATGGGCTTAATTATTGATTTTTATAGAGAATCTAAATAGGGTTATTGCACAGTAAATGCTAACTTTTTTAGACCAGACATAAAGTATGTCACATAAAATCCGTTAAGCCTGAAGATGCATAAATATTCAAGTTATTATGAGTTTACTAAAGAAGAGAATCTAACTAATAAAAGAAAGTAATAATAATGTCTGTGTTTGATCTTTTTATAAAGACCAATTACACAAAGATCTATGTTTAAGCAAGAACATATTGCCTTTCTTTCAATATAAAGATTTAAAAGGAGTTGGAGGGAAATAGAAGTTAAGAAATTGACTGAGGTTGGTTCTCCTTCACAATTAGTATAAGGTAAAATGCCTTCCTCTATGAAGTGTCAAATCAAATAGAAACTTGATTACGTGATAATATGTGTATCATGTTAAAACTATGCTACAAATCACTAGGTAAGTATATATATCATTCTTATAGTATAACTTCGGCGAATACGAGTGTCAATCTTATAAGGACTACAATTACTAGCAATAACCATCTTCTTATTATCTAATATGACAAAATGAATGATTACATTAAAGGAATAATTAACTAAAATAACCTAAGATACTAAAACAAAGTAATAGGTAAGATTGAAGCAACTAATAAATAAATAAGATCTAAATTTAGAATCTCCTTATAGCCTTTTTATCCTTAGATTTATTCTAATTCAATAATTAACCCTAGTTTGTTAGACTGGTAAATATTTCAAATTTACAACCATATTTTTTTTCAAGATATACAACCTCTATCCTTAAGTTAATTGATTGAAATCTCTTTCTAACTAAAGCCCTTTTCTATAAGTTCCCATGATAAATATGAATCTAATCCAAAAGTTTTGTATGGTACTATTTTTAAGATTCCATATAAATGTTATTATTTATGTCATAATCTCTTCATACATATGATTTCTTAATCCCTATGTTTGAAATTTGAAATTGAATCAAAATACTAACATATTTCAATTTAACATAATGCAAATATGAACAATTCACACTAAAACTTAGGTCTTTTACTAAATTAAAAATACAATCCAAAATAAATAGCATTAAGCTTTATCCTATATATATTTGTATCCAAATTTAGTTTTGCTAAAGTAAAAGAAAGCAATAATAAACAAAAAATAAAACAAAACAAAAGAGCTCATTCTTAGGGATTTTGAATCTTGATGTTCTTGATTGAATGTTAACAAAAATTCTTTCCTTACTCCAAATTTGCTTCCTTCTTATGGCAAGATACTTCGTAACCCTTTATGGCTTCTTTCTAATACTCCTAAACCTCTCTTTTAATTCCCCATGTCTATCACTTTTCATTTCATGAAAACTCTCAAATTTTGAGGAATATGAGTTAACAAGAAATTGTGAACCCTAATTTGTGTAAAAATCACTACCACGTGATAGCTTAGTAACTTCTCTATCATTCGTTCAAGGGTTCATTTAGGAATATATATCTTGAAGGCATGAACATAGGTCCCTTTTTGTCCATGTTATGGAATATAGTTCCTTGTTTAAACCATATTTGTTCATGTAATATTTCTTTAAAAGCATAATGCATCAAGGTAGACACCCGAAAGGAAAATTGGCCCTTATTGGTTCCATATTTTGAGAACATAAGTCCTTGTTATACCCATATTTCTCTAAAATCATGCAAAATA
Source organism: Erythroxylum subrotundum (assembly GCA_027563845.1). Classification (NCBI taxonomy): domain Eukaryota; kingdom Viridiplantae; phylum Streptophyta; class Magnoliopsida; order Malpighiales; family Erythroxylaceae; genus Erythroxylum; species Erythroxylum subrotundum. The sequence continues at coordinate 5,293 of JAOQMQ010004938.1, forward strand.
TTCTTGAACTTGACTTTAACCTTACCTAATTCATTAAGGAGCTTAAACATGTTGTATAAATAAAATATAATCCATAGTAAGTAATATAAAACTTAAAAATAATCTGAACATAAGTAAAATGCTCTTATACTATGCTAAAAATATAACGTAATTATCATATATCAAATTCACCCACACTTAATTATTTTCTTATCCTCAAGCAAATTAATTATATCATTATTAACTTAAATAGGTAACAACTTAGGAAAGAATTAAAAAAAATCAATCACATTAGCCGAGGCTCTCCATTATTCATTCAATTGTGAAGTTCATAAATTATCAGGCATTTAGCTTCATCATCATCATAAATCAATTCAATTCACCTCCATAATCCTTTAAATTTTAACTTAATTGAAAATTTTCAACATAATGAATAAAGTGAATATACGCAAGATGCTTGAACTTTCAAAGATTCTCATAATCCTAATTTAAAGAAAAGCAAACAATGACTTTAAATTTGCATATGAGCATTTGAGAATTATTTGGAATGTCATATAACCTTTTGATGTGAGGGTAATTCCTTATCATTAATAGTCTTAGTTAATTAGGTTACTTTTTCAAATGGCTACTAGTACCACACTTTAATTTCAAACTTTTTTCTTGGTTTGAAGCCAGTGAGGTGAATTAATTTAATGCTCACCTTTTGATACATTGTTTTTCTTTTTCTAATAAGAAGCTAAAAAGGCTTAAACAGAATCCACTCTTAACTAAATTATATATCCACATTATACAAAGGGTGTCATGGTTCAGATAAAATATCCATTTTCAAAACTAATTAAGCAAATTACAATAAACTTAATCATCAATGCTCATAACTATTTACCAAAACAATTAAAATCACAATAGTAACCAAACTTATTTTGAATTATCTCCATCAATATTCTTCCAAAGTTAAAAGACTTCCTAGAATTATTCTCTATTAAGCTAAATATAACAAAATTGGTAAGCATTAGTAAGAGTAAATTTCCTCCGTAATGCTTCAATTATATATTTTCCTTAATGTACATAAATTGTAAGATTAATGAAAAACTAGAAAACAAATGGATACAAAGGTATGGCACAATAACTAGCACTCCCCTAACAATGAAAGTCTCTATATTTGAAGTCTAAGAAGTATAAACTAGAGTATGTATTATGATTTAATTAATGAATTAATTTTGAAACACTTTTTAATCCATGAACTAAAATATATTTTATCTAAAATCATCAAATCATGTAAACACATGCTAAAAATAATGTTGATGACCTTAAAGCTACTAAGCTAAAATGAAAAAACTTAAATCTTTGGGTGTCCTCCTAACTAACCCTTCTTTATAAGTCTTTTAGATGGACTTCTTATTCAAGCTCTTCACCTTAACGTCTCCTCAAATGAAGGCTTGATTCTCCTATTCTTTTATCTCCTAATCTCTTTAACATTTCTTATCCTTCTCTTAAGCTTGTTAGCTTCTAAAAATGTTACATGCTCTACTAAAATAAGGATATTTTCCCTTTTTCTCCTTGCATGATATAAGTTCCCAATGAATACTTTGTGATCATTTCCTACATAAAATAAGACACCTTATTTTCAATCACATCTACATAGAAAAAATTATCCTCTATAGTATCATCTATGTAGGGATGTCTTATGACTTTAGATATCTTAAAAGTTATTTGTTTGTCCCTTATCCTTAGTATTAAATTTCCATCATGTATATCTATCATAGCCTTATAACTAGCTAAAAAAGGTAACCTTATGATCTAGGTAACCTTTAAATCATCCTCCGTATCCAAAATCATGATATCAACATAAAAGATGAACTTATCAAACTTAACCAAAATATCTTTTAAAATGCCCCTAAGATGCTTAGCGAATATACTTTCTTATTGAATATTCATCCTAGTTGGTTTATGTTCACCCAACACTGAATTATTAAACATGTTATAAGGCTTCAAATTAATATTCACCCCTTGGTCTATTAATTCCCTTTAAATGAAAAACTGCCAATAATATAAGGGGTAGTAAAACTCCTAGATTTTTTAGTTTTTAAGGTAGCTTATTTTTTAAGACGGTGGAGCACTCTTCACTTAATGTCATCATAAAAAGTTTCCTGAGCTTCTTCTTATTAAAAAGGAAATCCTTTAAGTACTTAGAATTCTTTGGTATTTGCTAAAGATCTTTAATAAAAGGTATGTTAATATGTAATTGTTTTAAAACTCCAAAAACTATCCAAATTTATTTTTATTTGTATCTATCTCAAATTTGTTTAGGTATGAAATTTTTAGTTGGCACTCTTTAACTGGGTATGAAACTCTTAGTACTATTTAATCACTTTCTTCTTTGGCTCATCCTCTTTCTCCTTCTCTTTCTTGCAATCCTTTTTTTCTTATACAATAGCCTTTTTTGTTTAACTGTCTACTATTTTACACGCCGCAAAGTCACTACATTGACTGAATCCCTCTAGCTTGGTTTGGTGTTGCTACACAAAGTACATGATTGCCTTTTAGAGACAAGCTTAGCAAGTTGTACAATTTGAATCTCTATGTTATGGAAAGATGCTTGTTGACTTTGGAGATATGTTTCAATATTTTAGAAGTTAGACTTATATATATATATAAATGAAAATTTTCATGAGTTTCTTGAGACTTATAGCCCTTTCTTACTCTTGTACTATTGAAATTTGGGTAGACGTTTATTATTCTATATAAAGTTTGGATGGTTCCTCCACTCAAACTGTAAGTACTATTATAGAGGTTCTATTGATATTGATTCCCCGTAAAATTAACTTGTTTAGTTGGTTATCATGTGTTGTTAGGCCTATTATATTCATGATTGGGATGTACACCACCATAAATATCAAATTCTGTTGCTCAAAGTAGTTAAGCTGTCAAAATAATATTATCAATATTCTTGCTCAAGGCTTCCAATTTTGCTTATAATGTCGTCACCATATTGACATTATGAATACCAACTAATTTAGGTTTCATATTTTCCTACTAAAAATATTGCATAGTGAAATTTTCAATTAGTTATAATAATTCCTTAGGATTTTTAAAGCTAGTAGTCCTACTTAAAGATGCATTGATTAACTACTTAGTTGGATAGCTTAATCCACTATGAAAATTTTGCATTTGCAGTCCCAAATCAAGTATATGGTATGAGAACTTTATCAACAATTCATTCAATCTCTCCCACATCTCATACAATGTATCACTCTCTAATTATTAAAAGGGAAAAGATGTCATTCTTAAGTCTTGATGTTTATGTTAGAGGGAACTACTTGGCTAAAAATTTCTTAGCTACATTTTAAGTGGAAATTAATCTAAGAGGTAGAGAATTCAACCATAATTTAGCTTTATCCCTCAAGGTAAAAAGGGAAAATTCAACTAAATCACCTTCTCAAATAGCTATGGTAATGGGGGTTGGTGGAGACAAGCCTAACCTCGACTAGGTCAGGGATTGCTCAGTCAGGCACAAAAATATTTTTTAAAAAATAATTTTCAAAACGGTGTCATTTTTTATTTATCAGGCCTCAGGCCCGGCCAGGCTCAAGCAACTCAGCCTAAGGCTCGAACCCCTAGGCTTGGTCAACTCGGGGTTGGCCTATTAAACATTGGTTAGACTAAGTCAGGTTGGACCAAATCAGGCCAAAACTACCATCTCTGTTCGCAAGAAATCCATTAATCTTGAACATGTTAAGAATCTCGAAAAAAATTATAAACTGTGCATTTGGATCCTTATTTATATTGCGTAAAATTGCGTAAGTTATCATACCATATGATTTATATTATGTTTGATCTCAAAATTTTTGACTCTACTCTGGACATAATGATGCTAAACTATGTCCTAGTGAGTGATGGTCTAATATAGTCCCTATAGTGTACACTCTTCCTTATCCTACTTTTAACATACCACTAACATAGAGCATATGCTTGAACAATCCAGAGGATATTCGAGAGCATACCGTACGAGAATGACTCATTCAAGCAATAACATTAACTTATTATGGCATCACACGTAACACAAGTATTTCAAAGATCAGCTTTTCCCATTTCATTCGCAAACATAACTTACATTGTAACATTACATTTCATAATCCATATATTTACATTTCAAAAACATCTGAGAGTTTACTGCTCTATATATACAAAATATCCAACATGAGATGGGATGTTAAACCAAAATATCTTAGGTAGACTCTTCAGTGTTAGCTAACCAGATCTTTGAGTCATTCTTGTTTCAAAAAATGACATTACTAAACTTCTACTAGTTTGCCTTAGAAGCAAGGCCTCCCATGCACCTGAAAATCAATGTCGCAATTTTGAAATGTTAAATGTTAAATGTTAAAAGATATTTTGCATAAATGGGTTATGCAGTTTAAATGTTCGCATTCAGGCATTCCTAGAATTTGGAAGCAAATGCTAATCTGGAGCGTACTGTGAGTAGACCTAGATGGTCTCATTCCACTGTTTGTTTTGTTTGACTTTTGGGTATTAATTGATTTCTGAATGATTATGTGAATGTGATTGACTGTGTTGGTTTCTGGACAGAAGGTCCGATGAATGTGTTGTATGAATGAAATATCGAAGTGTTCATTGAATGTGAATTGGATGAACTAAGTGTACGTAATTTGATTGTTAAATGTGTTCAAAAAGTGCATTTGTATATGAATGAAAGTGTGAATTCTCAACTTTAATGTTGAATGCTGGACTAAGTTCCAATGATATAGGAAAGTGATTGAATGGGATTTTGTAAATGTGAATGATGCATTCCATTTCATGAATGCATGAAATATAATGGCAGTTGTAACCTGAGTAGCCACAATCAGAGCTTAAAGCTCAACGTGTGAAATGAGCCTCGAGCTCAGAAAGTGATTAAGAGCCTAAGGCTCACTATGTATAATGAGCCCTATCCCTATCGGATAAGGGACAGTTAGTAATGAGCCCGGTATCTAATGGATACGGGACAGTTAGACATTCGGTCACAACAAAGTAACAAATGAAAAGTGGGTCTCATATGCATTGCATACGCATATTAAGAGTGATTAAATTGTATTGAATGCGAAGTGTGAAATGTAAAATGATGTGAATGTGATTTATGTGTTATATGATTGGGTGAGCCATTGATGATGGTCACTCATTGAGTTCAGAAAACTCACCCAAAATTTGCAAATATTTTTCAGGACTCAGAAGAATATCCCGTTAGGCAAACGGGAGTATCCCTACAACATACAAGTAAGGGATAGAGGTCGGGATTAGTTCGCGTCTGCATTGTACTTCTTTATTTTTGTATTGAATTGTTTATATTCCAAAATTTTTTATCGAATAATGTATTCAGAAATTTTTGCACAATGTGCATACAAATGTATTTATGTTGTAATGTAAAGATATTATGACTAAAGTGTTTTGTATTTGTAATGGGCCCCAAATGGCTATTGAAATTCTGTTGATTGTATTGTTGTGATTGAAATTTTTTATAAATAAAAATGGGCCTGATTTGGTATGGATTTCTGTATATTATGTGTTGGACCCCGATTCCGGAGCCCAACGGACTGACACATGAACCTTGACCATATACTTAACTTTGACCTTTATTGG
>JAOQMQ010004953.1:0-10903 GCA_027563845.1 Erythroxylum subrotundum
GATTAGATACATGTACTCATATTGATATATTAAACACTTATGACATATTGTTTATGTTAATTACTGTATTATGACATGTTTCGGAATTGCAATTAAATAATAAATTTTCTGCACAGTATGAAATTCTTATTATACATGAATAGTTATTAAAATTAATGGTATACTAAAAAAATTGAAGAATTATTAAATAAATAAATTTTATAAATAATATTGAATAATTATTAAATAAATAAGATTTAAAAATTTTATTATTTAAAAAATAATTATTAAAATTTAAAAATTATTAAATTAGTATGATTTTTAAAATGGAAAAAATGAAAAAATAATAATAATAACATCGCGGAAGACATTCCGTGACGTTTCCAATAAAACGTCGTAGATTCTTTTACATTTTACGACGTTTTAAAAACGTTGCGGATTGTCCGACTTTTTTGTGACGTTTTACAAAACGTCACAAAATGTTGGTATTTTTCGCGACGTTTTTCAAAAGACGTCGCGGAAAACTTTTACCTACACCACATTCCGCGACGTTTTTTGTGACGTTTTTTAAAACATCGTAAATGCTCTTTTGCGACGTTTTTAGGACCTTTTGTGACGTTTTTAAAACGACGCAAAAGGGCTTGTTTTCTTGTAGTGAGCATAAAACAATGTCCTTCGCAGAATCAATTCCTAATATTTTTATCTAAATGATACAACTTGGGAAGACTTTATCCTAATCCTTCTTTTTGTGATAAGGTCTATCTTGAAGCATTTTCTTTCAGTTGCAGTAGAGTATTCTTCATAAGGTTGTCATTCTTTCGTGGGAAGAATATGTGGTTTCATTACATTAATATAAGAGCCTATATCCAATAGCTAGGATTGGTTTATGATACTTATCTAGAAGTAATTGTAGCTTGACATATGGTCGTGTGACTACTGGCTTCTTAGGCTTTAGCTTGAAACAAGATTATTTCATCATATACATTGGTTCGTCATTTTCTTCCTCAAGAGAAGGGACACCATCATTAGAAGATTCGCTATCAAAAATTGAAAATAGAGTCTCTTCATCTTCACTAGAAAAATTAAAATATGCAAATAATTCAAAACTAAAAATAAATCACAATATATATATATATATATATAGATGAATTTATAATAATAATTTATAATATAATAGAAGATATACATCACATGGTAATCTTTGGAACTCCTTTTATAAAACTAACTGCCTATATACTATGAACTATGATAATATTTGAAAAAAAATGATGGAAATTATATTATCCTTTTATAGAAAAATAAGGAATTAAAAATATAAATTTAGTAAGGGCTTATTTTATTTGTGAAAACATAAACAACTAGATTATTTGAAAAAATATATTTTGATAGAGAAAATAGAAAGTCAACTACAAAATGAGAATATTAAACAAAATATTAAGACTTTACAAAATGATATTTGTGCTAATTTGCCTAATACCATTTGGAATAGAAAGAAACATATTGTTTACCTATCTTATGAAAAAGATTTTAACGAGAAACAAATTCTTACTAAGGCTAGGCCTGTACAAATAAATGAATAATTGGAAAATCTTTGAAACAATATTATGGTATACCATAAAAAAAAGTGAGCAAAGAACCTTTGTGGAATTTATGAGGCTAGGGTTTAACGCTGATCAATAATAGATAACAAGACCATCAGTGTAGTGGAATTTATGAGGCTAGGGTTTAATGCTGATCAATAATAGATAATAAGACCATCAGTGTAGATCAATATATTCAAAATCAAACTAAAGCTACCGAATATGCTGTAAACCAATGTCCAGTTTTATGGACTGACCAATGAGGATCCTAATACTCATTTGCCTAACTTCCTAGAGATTTGTGACACGTTCATATACAATAGGCTGTCAGAAGATGCAACTAAGATGCTCTTTCGCTTTACACTTAAAAATTGAACCAAGGCATGGTTGAATTCACTCAACTTGGAGAACATCACAACATGAGAGCAACTGGTGCAATCCATTTTAGCTAAATACTTCCCCCCAACGAAGACCACTAGACTCATAAAGGAGATCAAAAATTTCTAGCAAAGTGATAGGGAGTCTTTAAATGAAGTATAAAAGTGGTTCAAAGAGTTGCTAAGGAGCTGCCCACATCATAACTTGCCAATGGAGTTCCTTTTGCAAATGTTCTATAAAAGAGTGAATCCACCCATGAAAGGCACTATAGTTGCAGTAGCTGGTGGCTCTTTAATAAGGAAAACGGTTGAAGAAACACATGAATTGTTAGAAGAAATGACAAAAATCAAATATTTATAAACATCGGAAAGAAGTAAATCATAGCCAACCTTTAGAGATAAAAGAAGTGTCAACTGTGGATTCAATGTCAGCATTACAAGTTGAAGTAGCAAACCTACCTAGATAATTGAACAGCTTGAAAGCCATATCTTCCAGCCCACTCAAAGCAACATATTGCAAACTATACGGATAAGAAAGCCATGTCTCAGCTGATTTCTTACTAATAGGAAACAACAATACGAAGCATCTCAACTTTTTAGGAGCACAATATAGTCAGAAAGGTAATAATACCTATTCAAATACCTACAATCCTGGGTGAAAAAACCAACCAATTTTTTTGGGTCTAACAATGTAGGGAATCAAATGAGAGCTTAAAACCCATTAGGATTCCAATAAGATAGGCTCGGTTCATTGGAATTAAAATGGATAAGCTAATGGATGTGTTGAATTCCAAGTTCATGATTTCAAGATGAGAAGTGGAAAACAATGGAAGCTAAATTCGAAAAAATTGTGAAGAATCATACTTTTTCCAATCCATAATTTGGTGTTTTAAGTAATGTATTTTCAACTCAAAGTATGGGTAGTCTCTCCAGTAACAAAAAGTCATCACTCTTAGGAGTAGGAAAGCATTGGAAGAACCATTTAATAAGTAAGCTAAATCCTACCAAAAAGAAGACCAAGAAAGAAAGGATAGGGAAGTAAAGAAGACAAAATAAGGATAGAATAATCTCAAAGTTTCCATTATTGAGTAATTCAGTTTTGTTGTTATCTTTTAATTGTTCAATCATTAAGTTCTGTCAGTTTACTTTAATTTTAAATTAATTCATTCTTTTGTTACCTTAGATAGAGTATAATTCAAATTGTTAGGCGGCTATATTAAATCCTCATGGGATCAATATTAATTGTACAACAATATATGATTCATGTACTTGCACTATAACATAAAACAAGCAAAAAAATTTTAAAGAAAAATTTTCTTCTTCTTGTTCATTGTAAATATACAAAATCTATAAAAGGATGTTCAAAATATTTCCTTAAAATAAAATTTTACTATATGGCAAGCTATATTAAGTCTTCTGTATTTTGAAATTGAATTTATTAAACATGGAGTAATTTGTATTGCAGACTTCCTAACTCGTGAATTCTTACAATCCTAATTGTGATACCAAAAACAAACAAATCAAAACTACATAAATATCTTCTCCAATGTCACAACAAAGCTCTTCTAAAGCTAATGAAAAACACCATCATCTGTTTAACTAGAAAAATCTTATAGAGATATCCTAGAAGGACAAAAATTTGTTCCCTTAGTCTTTATTAAAGCCTAAGGTGAGGCTTCTTCACCTTCACCTTCTAAATTCAATATTTAAGAATAGTTAGATCATTTACCAGTGATCCCAGATCTACTAATGGATCTAATGGACTCCCATAATGAAAGTTAGAAATGTAACTTTTACCAAAAATAGTTACTAAAAATGCGACTGTAAAAATTGTTTTATATGAACTAAAGCCTATTTCAAAAGATATTTTATAAGGTCAAAAATTATTAGAAAATTTTCAAAAAATTTACAAATTTCATCCAAAAATATTTTCCAAAATTATTATTTTGATAAAGAATATATTCAAACTAATTTCATAATTTAAATGATTCTTATAATGCCAACCTTTTGAAAGAATTACAAATCTTTCTCAAATGATAGTATTATAAATTGTGGGATTTGTTAAAACCTCACACATACTATTTGCATATTTTAGGGGAAATTGATCGTGGAAAAATTAAGGCACCATTTTGTTAAACCCAATAAAACCACTCTTGGTTACTCAAGTTCTAAAATTAATAAAGTCATACACCCTATGGAGTGGAGACATAAACCATAGAAACCAAACAAGTTTGAAGCCCAATTTTAAACAAACATTCCTTGTTTCCGTACTTATAAATATTATGAATACTACCAAGCTTGGTTCTACACTTTCATGATAACAAACAGAGCAGATTGCACTCATGGTTTTTTTTTCAACACTGGATCTACATTTAACTTTAGTTCTAGTTCATAAATTGATGGAAGTGGTATAGGTTAATACCTAAGAGATTTCCCCTTCAATTGTACTAGGCGTATTCCATTTTTAAAACCAAATATCAATATAAATATCATATGGACATGCTTCCTCCATTTCTATTATTTGTCTTAAAGTTTTTCATCCTAGCAATTGTAATGTGGAGATATGATTATAAGCAATAACAATAGCTAAATTTTTCTATATTGATCAGAAAATTCAAAGTTAAATGATGGGACAAATTCACATAAAGCATAAATTTTCATCTTAGGCTATGGAAAAATGGCTAGCCCAAAACTCCAAGTCCATTATCCAAAAGACTAGTAAACCTACTATATTTTTACAAAAGAAGCCAAAATCTAATGCTCTCATGGTTGGAGCCCAAACTGAAGAAAATGTTTTCAAATAATGAAGTGATAATTAAAAATTTTGGTTTATTTTAACCTAAAAGAATAATAAAGAAAAAGCAAATTTGGGCCTAGAGATTAAAGAAATAGAATTAGTGTAATTACACCTTAAATAATTTAGGAAAAAAAAAGACATAATTCAACAAATTTATAATGGGAAAATGATATTCAAACCACAATAGATAGAAGTTCGAAAAGCCTTAAAGCCTAAAAAATGCTGTAATGAAAGATTGTGAGATGCTTTGCCTAAATCTTAAAACATGGCTATAATATGCTTTGCCTAAAACCTCTAAGATTGTTTGTATTATAATTTCTAAGATATACACATATCTATAAAAGCTTATGCAAGTGGGAAGACATCCATTTACTTACAATCTCCTTTTCTTCTCTACATACTCCACCTCACCTTTCTTCCTAAAATATTCTTAGCATTCCTACTTCCCTATTTAGTGGAAACCTTTCATCTTAAAGCCTACCATGAAAAAAAAATCTGCAAAAAAAAGGCTTTCTTTTCAAAGCCTTTATATTTTTCTAAAACTCTACAACTTTATCTCCTCCTTAAAAACCCAAATAAATCTCTCTGTCCCTTCTTCAAAACATAAAAGACCTCACAATATAAACCCCTCCTCCTCCTCCTTCTCCTCTTATTTTTCATAAAACCCTTTATGTCTTAATGCTTCACAATATTTGAATCAAATAAAAATGAATTATCTTATCTAAAGATAAATTATTATTATTATTATTATTATTATTATTATTGTTATTATTATTATTTATTTTCTTAAGTTGTAATTCATTTTTATTAATGATTTGTTATTGAGTTTTATATTTTATTATTACTTCCTTATTTTCTTATTCTATTCTTTTTAACTATTTTACATATTTAATGCTTTAATCATATCTTTATCTATACTTTATAAATAATTATTAAAACAAGAAATAAATAGGTAAATATGGAACATTCTAGGCTAAACGAATAACACATGTAATTATTATTATTATAAAATAATAATAACTATGTATTATAAGAAACTAGAATTAATAAATTAGCATACAAAGTTATAAAGAATAAAAACTAAAATATTACTCAAAAGATTATAAATGGTTTTCATGTCATAAAACCCTAAAATAAGAAGTTTTTAAAAATAGTTATTAAAAGGATTAAACAAAGAACTAGTCCCCTTAAGGCAAGAATATAACAAAATGAAACAATTATTATCACAACCTCATCAAAAAATAATAACTCATGCTTTATAAAGAAGGGATAATATTGTAAGAATATCATCTCATAAATTCGATTAATAAATGTTGTGATATAAATAAATGAAACGTAAAACAACAATACAAGAAATCACTTAAGGTAAGTTAACATATAGTTTTCTGTATAATACCTTAGTGAATAGAGTGTTGATCCCATAAGAACTGTAATCACTAGTACTAACCATTTTCCTATTATCTAATCTAGTAAAGTGAGTGACTGAGTGAAAGAAATAATTAAATAAACTTAATAAAAATTTAGAAACACCAAATCAAAGTAACAATCAATCCATTAATAAATAAGATTCAAATAAGAATCCTCTTAAAACTTTCCTATTCTTGAATTTATATTCATTTAATTATAATTCCTTAAATCGATAGAAATTCCTAAACTACGACTGTACTTTATGTCAAGACATACATTCCCTATTCTTAAATATTTTCATCAAAAGTTCTCTCAAATAAAACCCTTTTAAGAACATATTAATTTGCTCAACGAATTCTCATCATAGATTTCACTCTAACTTAGAATAATTATGTGGTTCTATATCTAGGGTTCCAATGAACCCTTATTATTTATGTTGTGACCTAATTATATATAAAATATTTTGTAGTTTCTACCTCAATCCTACACATAAAAGCTGAAGTTAAATATTCTATATAATTTACTTTAATTTAATACAATAAATAAACATGAACAATTATTAAGAAACAAAAATATTTCATTCAAAAAAATCATTTCAAAGTAATAATTCTAGGGTTTATCCCATGTAGATCTATATCCTAATTAATTTATAACCAAACAATAAAAAACCATAATAAATAAAAGAGCTCATGAAATAAGATTGAGTCCTTATGGTTCGCTACCTTCCAATTTCCTTTTCAGTGTTTCAAATTTTATGTTTTTGTATCTTTCACCATCCCTCTCTCTTAAGCATGAAACCTTAAAATTTTCAACTAACATAGGTCAAACTTTCAACCGTATTGGCCCTCGTGTTGCTTAACACACCTCTTGGCTTCTTTTTTATAATAATTACTGCCAACACTACTATTCATGAACATGGTATTGCATTTTTCCTGTATTATTAACACATGTATAACATGGTAGGATATTAACAAATGCCTAGAGAAACAAAGTGACCATTTTTTAAAACTACTAAAGTGATGGAATGCACATATCAATAAGGTACCATGTTGGTAGTAATTTTAGAGTCTTTAGCCAAAAATTATGCTAAAGTTGCTTCAAATTGACTCAAGTATTCCTGAATTAACTCCTTTTTGATTAACAAATTGAAACATAGTCTATTTATCACTTATCGAATTGTTACACACTTAAACATTTGCTAGTCCTCAAACAAATCAAATCCAATACTCATAACTTAAATAAGAGGCAATTTCTATAAAACATTCGATAACTCAATTATATTAATCAAGATTTTACATTATTCGGTCAATTAAAAATATCATAAAATTGTTAGGCATTTAGCTAATTGCATCAAATTAAAAACAATTCAATTCACTCCACAATCTTTCAAAATTTACTCAATCCACAAAGTTTAGCTTAATGTATAAAATGAACATATATGAGAAAATTGATTAAAATTTTAAACATTTTCGTCACCATTATTGAACGATAAGTAAAAAGTAATAAATTTAATTCAACAAAAGAGCATTTGGGATTTTTTTGAAAAGTCACCTAACTTTCTGATGCACGAGTAAACACCTTGTCATGAGTACTCCTGATTGCTGAGTTAGGCCATTTGATGCCACCGGAGTGAATTTATTCTATTCTCATTTATTCTCATTTATTTTATTATTTTGGGATCATGAAAATGCTAACAAAACTCATATTTATCTCAATTATACATAAAACTTATACAAAAGGTACTTAAATCATATATTCAATCTCAGAATTAATTAGTACTATTAAAATTAACTTAATTATCAAATCTTATGACTAATTTTCTAAATAGAACAACTTATAATAGCAACTAAACTTATAATAAATTATCTTGATAAATGGTCTTTTAAAGTTAAAGATTTTCTAAAATTACCTATTATTAAGTTACTCATAACAAAATTGATAAGCATATGCATCTAAGACCCTTTTTCACACTTAAGTTGGACATTGTCCTTAATGTACAAAACATACATGAACTATGAACATAAAGAAACAAGGGTATGAAAAGAAAAATAAGAGAATTAGTACTTCCCTGATATAACATAGGAGAACATTGCAAGACTTGTTAAATTCCCTTATTACGTATTCCCTACTAAATTGTTGTCTTACACAATCGTGATATCATATAGATTAAAAAATAGTCACATAAGACTCAATGCCAAATGAGATGACGAAGCATAGATAACTATTGGCTAATGGTTGTCCGCATCATCAACTGATATCATATCTACTAACTTGCTCAGTAATGGCTCTGTAGCTACCAACTCAGTTTCTCTATTTGGCTTGGTCTCCTACTTAAGCTCCATAGTTATTAGCTCAACCTCTCCATACGGCTCAATCTCCTGCTCTGGCTCTACAACTTCTGAATTAGTCTCTTTATGATCCTCAATCTCTAGCTCAGGCTCTACAGCTACTGGCTGTAATGGTTTGGACTAGCAGTCGCAGTATCTTAACACCTAAATATTGCATACTAGCATGTCTCCATCTAAGGCATGCACTACTTAATATATGTTGCAGTGGGTGGTGGGTGTGTTATTAAAGTGCCAAATCTATCTTATCAGTAAGCACTCCTAACTTCCTCACCAATTAAGTTATAATTTAAGTTTTGATCAATGCAATAGTCCTTGATAAGTTGAATAAAGGCGTGCCCTAAAAGGTATTACATTAATTTGACATGTCATATAGTGTAGAAAGAATAAGTATTAATGAGTCATTACACCAGTGTTATCATATCATACACATAATTAGTGTATAAGCAACTTATACACATATCTCATAGAGAGGTAACAGACGCCAAAGGCTTTGGATCTAGTGGGTGAATAAAGCTGCATAGCAGCGGCCACATGCCAATAATTTGTAGAATGAATATATGGAGAGTCTTAATCAACTTAAGTTTGGTCAGGATGTATAGTGCATAAGTGCTCCTCTGTAAAAGTGGATACCATATTAGTTATACCTGAAATGATGATCGACATACCTAGCCAAAGTTGAATTATTGAGTCATCATCCTAATAATTTTTCTTATCATCTAATTAAAACATGAATGTTAAATCTAGCATTAACTTCCAATACACTAGCTCTCAAATATCAAGAAACTCTTTTCAATCATTAAAATCTACTGCTTATTATACCTTTGTCTCCAAATCTAGCTCTTTTAAGACTGCACAATGTATGTATTGTGGAACCCCAAATTTCTTCATTTGAAGATTTTATTATTACTTCAATTGAAGTTCAATCGTGAAATAAAGGATTAGCTAATCAAGTTGCTCCATTTTTGGTACATTAGATAGAATTTATATCACAAACAAAGGTTAAGACTCAAGATCCCTAAAAGCAACCTTTACTGAGGTAAATGTTATAACTCGCTGCTTTTTGTTTTGAGTTGCCCTTTCTCTTGCCTATGCTATTGCTATTCTTCTTGTCATAGTTGACAATCAACCTAAAAAGAAAATTAACCAAAAATCATAATAGTTATGTTCTCACATTTACATAAAAGATGAGTGTAGAGTGAGTCCATTGCAGCACCTAACATGAATATTATTACGATTGATAATCCTATTAACTAATAAAACATCTTCCTACGGTCCAAATTAACTTAATAAGCACCAATGTAAACACCTAATAACTCATTAACATCCAAAACCATATTAGCCTTAATAATCAACATACTACTCACATCCATTCATAAAAATGAAGGTTCACTCTTGAATTCAACCAACCTCTATAAAAACTTATCTTCAAGTCCCAGATCAACTATTTATCAACCAATTATAACAATACTTAGAGTTTTAAAAGGTAAACCAATCCAAGAAAATAACGGATGACAATATGACATACCAAGGAAGTACATAATCAAACATTTTCTTCTATAAATTAATCAAATAACCCTTTGAAACAAGAACTAAAGCCCTAATTCATGTAAAATTTTCCCAACAAATCCTCCATAATGGATTTCCAAATTTCCCATAAAGCATATCGTATAAATTCTCAGCCAATCAATCCACAATGAGGATTATATGAAGAGTAAATGTTAGGGGAAGGAGCGTTCCTTGAATTCAAAAAATTGAAGATGAAAACAAATGTATGGAAATCCTTGAATTTCACTAAATATCCCTAATATGTAGAATTTCGAATTAATTAATGAATCACTCGTAAAACTCTAAAATTGGATTTTTGGTGAGTGAAAGTGGTGGGAAGGTAGTTAGTAAGTCAAAATTAAGCTAAGCACTCAAGGGAAACTAGTCTTGATCGAGAGGAGAAGGAGAAGAAAGAAAGAGAAGAGTGATGTGTTTGGCTTCTAAAAGACCCCTAAATTGTGACAAAACACGACTATTGTAACATGTAGAGGTGCCATTGGGATAGTGTTTGGGAAACACGGGGCTTAAACGGTGACTAAATGGCCATGTTGGTTAAATAGGAAGATATGAGTTAGTGTTTATAAAATGCAAGTTAAATACAGAAGGGATACAATCAATGTTATGGATTCCGTTCTGTACCGGCCGGTACCGGCCGGTACATTCCGTTCCGGTTGTGTTCCGGAACCGGTACGACCACAGATATTTCGGGTATAAATTTCGGCCTGTACCGGCCTATTTCGGTCGGTACCACCGGTACCCGAAATTTCGGGACCAATCCGCAAAAAAAAAGGGGCGAGGACCATTTTGCAAAAACCAAAAATTAAACCCTAAAAAATCTAATCCCCCCTCCCCGACTTCGGCCTCTCCCTC
>JAOQMQ010005012.1:0-10900 GCA_027563845.1 Erythroxylum subrotundum
ATTAATCACCAACTTAATTTAATTCATCAAGACTCAAGTTTCTCTAATCATGCCTAATCATGCTTAATTAAAAAAAAATTTCGGGGCTAACACCGGATGTACAAACTTTTCAAATTTGTCATTTTTAATAAAGTTGCTTTACTTGAAAGTATACAACAAGTGGAGCAATAAGTCATTTGACTTGTCACTTGCTCTGCTAAGGGATGTATTACAATTACATCCTTGCCGAAGACCTATTATGAAGCAAATTAATTTATACGGAGCTAGGTTTGGGTTATGTGTCGATACGTGCCTGTAAGTATGATTGTTCCCTATTTTGGAAAGAGTATGGGGACTTAGAAGGTTGTCCCCAGTGTGGCACGTCAAGATGGAGAATTAATGATAGCAGGGATAAGAAGATACCTCATAAAGTATTGTGGTACTTTCCATTAACGACAAGATTACAACGGTTATTCATGTCAAGTAAGACCACTAAAGAAATGACATGGCATAATCATATGCCTAAAGGTGACAGTAATACCATGGTTCATCCTTCTGATGGAGAAGCTTGGAAGAGCTTTGATGAGCTATATCCTGAGTTTGCCAGAGAACCACGTAATGTTAGACTAGGCTTAGCAAAAGATGGATTCAATCCACATGGCAATTTGTCACTTTCATATAGCGTGTGGCCTGCTGTTCTCTTAGCATACAATTTACCCCCTTGGATGTGTATGGATGAGTCATTTTTATGCTATCGCTGGTTATACCAGGTCCAAAAGTGGTGGGTAGAGACATTGACGTCTATATGAGACCACTAGTAGATGAGTTAAATGAGTTATAGGAAGATGGTTTTGATGTTTTTTATGCTTCAAAAGGAGAAAAGTTTCGAATGCATGCAACTTTAATGTGGACTATCAACGACTTTCCAGCCTGTGGTACTATTTCTGGGTGGAGCACTAAAGGCTAAAAGGCATGCCTTGTTTGTAACAAACACACTCCTTCTTGTAAGTTAAGAAGTAAGATTGGTTACTTAGGCCATCAGCATTTTCTTCCTTACGATCATCCATGGAGAAAAAGAAAGAAGTTTAATGGCAAGAATGTTCAATGGCCTATAACTAACTTACCAAATGGAGATGATGTGATGGAACAATTATATCATGTGCAGACTATGTGTTATGGAAAGCACCCAAGTAATTGGGCAAGTGTCACTATTAAATCTTTCTTCCCAACAACATTAAACAACTCTAACTCATTGTTTCTGTTAATTTAACTAGAAGTTCGAGCTTCCAATTTCTCTCTTTTCCCATTTGTGGTTCCTTCTTCTTCAGACATGAGCCACATGGTGGTTAGTGATTCTGTTACATTTTACTTCTCCTGCTTTTGTGTGGTTGGTAATATGCTGGAGTATATCTCTTGCCAATGATTCTCCATGTTTATATTGAAATCCATAGTTCTTATATTTCAACTTATCACTTGCTTAATTATATTATTGACCTCATATACAGATCCTATATTTTCATTTTCCCCACTGTCCATGCACTCAGTAAATTTGATAAGAGACCTTAGATGCTCACTTGTTGTACCAGTTAGATGTCTCTTTTTCATACTTCAATTTTTTTGGTTTATTTTGCTTCATACATGAACTTTGATGCCAGGATTCAGTAGATACCTGACTGGAGTGGATTATCAAATGTAAGAGTAACAATCTTTGGTGAGCAGAAGGTACTGGAGAGCAGTAAACCATAATCAGGTTTTGATTTTACGTAACATATTATACTTTTTCTTGAACATAAAAAATCTGTGTTATGTTTCTCTATTCCAATAATGATGAGATTGTAGATTAAACATGGTATGGATTGTTATAGTTGGGGATGGTACTAGCCTCACTAAACTAGCTTTAAGAATTTTGTGCTTCATCTTTAGTAATCCATTTAGTTCAATTAGAATGTAGCAGCAAACTTATTTACTTTTAACCTTTTGATGATGGCTTATGATCTAGATTTGCTTCAATTACTCTACGATTTTATCATGTCTTTAGACAATCGCATGCACTATATTTACTTCTTCCTGTTGCTTTCTTAAAGGATTTGATGATTTGTATATAGGTACATTCTTCATAATAGTGAATCCTCAGACCTTGTATTTTGTGTATCCTCAAACTTCTTTTTGGTTTTTGACTGATTAAACAATTAATCAGAATACTTCCCTGAAATATAGTTTTGTGTGGTTTAATCATTTCACCTTTGTAGGACCAATTTAGTATATTCTATATTAGATATTTATTTCTTTGCCATTATTTTGAAATTGTACATTATTGTTTCCTTTATAAATTTATGCCCTTGTCATATCAGGTTACTTTATTATACTCTAAATACTTGGACTACTGGTTTTCTTAATTGATTCGGAACTTATTCTACTAGTTTCTCTTCGAAACTACTTTTTCCTTTTCTTTTTCATTCTTTGCTTCAGCTCTCACTATTCTAATTCTATTGCCTTTCTGGCTATGTTTCTTGGTTACTACTATGCTACAATATTATAAATTATAGTAAAATTCATGTAAACATGCAGGTGATTCACATGGGACCTGGTCTACCCAAGAAGAAGAATAAGACTGAACCAAGCAGCTTAGTACCGATACAACCGCAGTCGCGGTACCGTCAACTTTTTGAAAGTGTAGCTGATAGTCATCTGCTCGTACACAGCCAATAGATCACACACCTGCACCTTGTGAGCCTACTCCAACACCAAGAGATGTCATATCTGCACCTATTACTCATCCTAGAGATAAGTATGTTTAACTTTTGAATATGTTACGCAATATTAGTTCTCCATCAACTTCTTAAGAGATGCCTTTAACTTCTTATAATTAGTCACCAATAAATGACACTATTCCCAGTGTTAGTGCTACCTCTACAAGTGCTACAGGTATGATCTTTCACATCACATTAGTGAAATATATAAGTTTAATAGTTTTGTTTATCTAACCAATTAAGAGTATGTTATTTGTTAATTGTAAAATATTCCTTTGCTATTTTAGGATCCACAATTGATTCAAAAAAGACAAAGGGTGTCACAAAAGGACACGGATTGACAAAAATTAATAAGATGATAGGTAAGAGATTGGAGATAGAGATCTCTCCTGTTGAAGGACGACCAACCAACTCTATACAGTCTGCCAAATTATCTAGTGAGATTAGTGTGGTATCCTGAACTTCCTTACCCGTAAGAACAAAATGGAAAAAATAACTAATGAGGAGTTGGACATTGCATTTGATAAGTTAGACATAAGTATTATAAAACTATCTAATTGTACTTGTTTTCTATATGCCTCAAGCTTTGACCAATAATTTATAATTTTTTGCAGCAAAAGTTGGAAGTCAAGGGATTGAGGACATATAACGAAGTACATGTTGCTATCAAGAAGTTTCTTTCTTTAAGGTCTAAAGATCAAAGATTTCATTTAAAAAAGCATTATAGCAAGCACTAAAAGGATGTTAAGCCACATAATGTGATGGTGGCAAAGTGGATGGATTTATGCAAATATTGGGAGTAATCAGCTACAAAGGTTAGTTAATTTGATCACAAAACTTAATTTCACAACTCTGTTGACAACTAATTATATTTAGTATTTAAAAATTATGATTTATAGATGTTACAATAGATTTTATTACGTGTATGATTAGGAAAAAAGTAAAAAGGCCAAATTAGCTAGGAGTCAGGTCAAATGTCGACCAAACTCCGACTCCAAGGCCTTTGTAGCGATACGACATAAGATTGTGAGTTATTATCTTTTTAATTATATTTTACTTTGATTGATATTTCAAAATTTATAATAAATATTGCTAGTAATATATTTATATACAACAGAGTGACAGAGATGGAGAAGAGTGTGATCGAATGAAACTATGGTATCACACTCATTATGATGAAATTAAAGGTTAATGGACAACTACCGAATCTAGAGAAAAATGGGTGAGTACATAGTTCATTTACAATTATTTCTTAAATGAGACTGTGTACATAATTAATTCTTACTCTTTCAGGAATTAATGTGTAAGAAATTGGCAGATTCAATAGAACAAGGTCATCCGGTTATAGTGGATGAAGTATGCGACAAAGTCTTGGGTACCAGATCAGAATACATTGTTGGCATGGGAGTTGTGTGCCTCGACCACATGGGAAGACTTCGATCAGAAAAAAACTTCCAGATGAGCTAGAGGAGTCAAAGAAGGTTAATCAGGAGTTACAGTCTCAAGTCTATGAATTGAACAACAAAGTTGAACAAATGCAGGATCGATTAACTACCGAAGTTGAACAACAAAGAATTGAATTTGAACAACAAAAAAAAGCTCTTGGAACTTTTATGTTCTACACATAATATTCGTTTAGATTAGATATATGTACTCATATTGATATATTAAACACTTATGATGTACTATTTATATTAATTACTGTATTATGACATGTTTGGGAATTGCAATTAAATAATAAATTGTCTGCACGTATGAAATTCTTGTGATACATGAATAATTATTAAAATTAATGATATACTAACAAAATTGAAGAATTATTAAATAAATAAAATTCATAAATAATATTGAATAGTCATTAAATAAATAAGATTTAAAAAATTTGTTATTTAAAAAATAATTATTAAAATTGAAATTTTATTAAATTAAATTTATTTTCGAAAAAATGAAAAAATTAAAAGAAAATAAGTGTATTTGCGACATTTTTCTAAAACATTATGCGAAATTGAGATGTTTGAGCCAGACATTAAAGAATATAAATGGAGACCTCCTTTTGAGCACTAATTGTGTATTGTAGTGATGATTGGAGAGTGATCTAACACTAAATAGTTATGAAAATTAGTAGCACTTTGGTGAAAATCTCTAAGCCATTTTGAGTTCAAAAGACTCTTATTAAGTTTCTTTTGCATAAAATGAGCTCCATTTTGCTTATTACTCTAAGTGAATAGATTCTTTGAGTAATTTACATCCTTTAGTTTTAGGTTGCTAGTTGAGTAATTTATTAAATCCTCTTGGAGTTTAGCTCTTTAAAACTTAAGATTGCAAATATAAACCATAGTGATTGCAATCTCAAAAGATAGTGTAGGATAACTTATTATGAAATGGGGCATCTGATAAGAACATTCCTAGTCTCTAAGTTGGAAAGTGAGAGGGTTAAAGGCTATAATTATTCTACCATTGTAGTGTTCGATATGGTTGCTCAATAAAGTCCACTCTATACTAATAAACGAAAGACTTTGCTAAATTGTTCCTGTTTAATTCTAGTTTCAACCAAACTAACAAAATGAGATTTTTTTTTAAGACTAGGAAATCTTTAAGGGCCTGTTATTTATCAGGGTTGTTTAAACCCCTAATGTTCCACATTATCAGGTTCATAAAAAGGAGGATTAGAGAGGTTCTTCTTCCTGACCTTCCTACCCATAGATTTCTTAATAGTGATAAAATTTGAAGGTAAGTCAAGGTTAAAATCTTGATTAGTTATTGACCTAGTATTGAGCTTCTTACCAATCTCCTTTGAAGTGTTAAATATAGACTTTGCTAAATTATTAGAATGGGTTGCTCCTGAATTTTCACACCTAACATCCTTAATAGTTTAATAATGGATCTTCTAGGCTTCTCTGATTTAGGATTATCCTCATCAACTATTTTCGTAGTGGGAATTTCCTCATTTCAACTAGTCCCCCGTTTACTAGTTAAGTTGGCTTCATCGTATCCTTTTCAAAATTCATCATATTATTAGTTTTTGGGCTTTCTTACATCTTTAGCATCCATTTTTTAGTCATATTTGGTTTCTAGACAAAGGATAACTTCATCATTAAATCTTCAACCAAATTTTATAAGTCATCCAATCTAAGGAATTTTATAGAATTTGAAAGTTACATTTTCATCTCAACCTCTATGTATATACTTGCATAGTCAATCTTTCTAATATGGGCAGTATTATCATCTAACGCCAATGGCTTTCCCAGTTTGCTAGTAAGATAGCTAAGGCTCCTGCAGATTAGTATTCTAAGGGAACCTTGTGAAAGTTTACCTAAAGAGGAGTATTAGTCAAGTTAGACTTGTCTAACCTCATTTTAGATCTTCAATTTCGAGTGAAGATTGATCTTCTTTACAGATGCCAGGGGCCTCCTTTTATAGTCCTTCTAGGTTATTCTTTAGTAGAAAATTTGAAAGTGAACCATGTTTGCCCCAGTTAGTGAATCCTAGCTTTTTACCTAAAGATAGTAAAGCCTCTTCTCCAAGAAGAATGTCATCATAACCATCTTCCATTTATTGGCGCTTATATTCAGCACTTCCCTAAAAGGGGATACTGCCTTTGAGCCCTTAGTTTTCAGGATATATCTAAGCTAACTAAAGTTTAGGGGTCTTTAGAGACCACTTTATTCCAAGCAATACCTAAGGAGGTTGAGGGGGAGTAGGTCCTTTAAGATTTAAGGTTTTAATGATGAGAGCAAGTCGAGTAGCTACCTGTAGGACTTGAGAAAAGGTGGAGGAGGTTTTAAGGTTAGTAAGGATGGGTTGTTGTAGTAATGGTAGGGATGGGGATGCTTCTATAGATGCCAGGTTTAGATTTGATGAGGGTGGATGAAAAGAAATTGAGGCCATACTAAATAAAAAAGGTAACCAGGCAAAGCAGTTAGGGGAGACAAAAAGCATAAAGTTATTTTAAAAAATTGTCAGGGTTGGAGAGGAATATTAAGGAGGAGTGGGTTTTTATGGCAGGGAGGATTTTTCAATAAAAACATTCCACTATATAATACCATAACTTCATATATTCAATACCACTCTTATGTATGTAAAAAAAAATCAAATAAGAAACAACTTCATTTAATATCATAATATCATGATTCAATATAAAAAACTACAAAGTCTCGATACATATGATACAACTACTCTATACATTGAATACGCTCCTATGATTAACATATACATCTATTTTAATAGATAAGTAACACCTTCATTTAAATATGAGAATATTATAATTCACATAAAATACGATGACTCAATACATATGATACCATAATTCCATATATTTAATACTACTCCTATGTACATGTATAAAAAATACCATTATTGATAATCAAACAAGTAATAAATTTTCTTTAATAGATGAATATCATGATTGAGTATAAAAAATACTATGCTTTAATACATACAATACCACAACTTCATACATTCAATACCACTAATATGTACAAAGATTATCATCTCTTATAACACACTTTAATACAAGAAAGGTTTATTATAAAAACAGTTCTCGAATTTTACTTAATTTTCTAATACTAGCTCAAATGTTTAAAAGTGATAATAAAATATTTAAACTTTCAATTTATTGAAAAAATAGCCCCCTTTTAAATTCCCCATTAATGATGCTAACGTGGTGAGCTATGTCATATATTATTTGGTCATGTGACACTTTTATTGCAATTGCCATATATAAAATTAATAAATTTTAAATAAAAATCTAAAATCACAAATTACTAAATCCTTAGAAACAATGGTGAACCTAAGTTTGAAGAACAACAGCTTGAATGTGTCCGAAACCTTGACATGCTTGACATTGGATTCTCCTTGCTTTCCATTCACCCTTTTGTGTTTTGAATTGTTGTCTAGAATTGTTACTCGACGAACTTCCGCCATATTGTCTAAAGTCAGATTTGTTCTTCTTCATTCTTTTCAACCATTTATCAAAATTTCGTGTGAGTAGTACTAAGTCTTCGTTTTCATCTTCCGCATCATTCACACTTTTTCCAGTTTTCAACTGTAGTGCCTCTTTGGTAGTCATGTTCGTGAAACTAGGATCTGTACCAACTTGCTACCAAGTTCTGAATCGGTGACCTTGCTCTGATATCAATTGAAAAACCGAAAGTGTTAATTGTTTCGCAAACTTTCCGCAAACTTCTTTGGCACCAACAAAATAAAAACAAGCAAAAACAAAATGACAAATAACACCAAAAATTTGGTAACGCAGTTCAGCACACCTTGCCTAAGTCTGCGGGGCCCTCACCTAGCTTAATAACTTTCACCGAAGTACAATAGATTTACCCAAGACTTTACTGAGCCGACACCACTCAACCCTTTACACTATCTCTCAACCTCACTTCCCATGAAAGAATTTCACACACAATAGTACGATCACGTCGTACTAACCTCGACAGAGGATTTTTACATACTGTTTGATAATAAAGATAATTAAATGAATAACTCAAGTGATCAATCAACTAAGAACAAAATAATAATACAGTTGAGATAAAAAGAAAGACTTTCCTATAGATTTTATTTTCTTGAAATAACCCAGCTGAAACTCTTCACCATAACTGATTCTTTCTTCATAAAACAAATCACCACAGCCACGTTAATTACTGCAATCAGAAAACCACTGCGCCTTCAACCAAACGTCTCACACACGCCCACACAACCGAAAACCTCAGTCTCCCACCTGATACGTTATTTTCCCTTTCACTGTATATAAAACATAAGATGCAATATTCAGCTCATAAAGAAAACACCATGTGCAGCCAGCCAATTTGTTTCCAAGACACACGTGATCTCCACTGCATCAAATTGATCCACGCAGGCTGCTTCCACTTTCTACCAAAGATGAGACATTATATTCAACTAGTAAAACCCAAGTGCGCAGCTAGCTTAATTTTTCATTGACTCCAACTACTGCAGTAATGCCCACACATACAGCCTCCACCGTAAATCCAACAACAGATACGTTCTTCAGCTTCTGGTTTTATATGCATCGCAAGCAGTGTTTTGTTTATGAACATAACGCATGTCTCATCAATTTTTCGCACACTCACACTAGCAAAACTAGACTCCTACTATGAATCAAAGATGTGGGCAATCTTAACTGTAGAGATTCACGCACACTAGCAAAAATAGACTCCTACCATGAATCAAAGATGTGGCCAATGTTCACTGTAAAGATTTACGACTCAATTAATTAGAGAGAGTCAGAGTCTACCTACACCACGCAAATTGCAATTTGCAATTTACCAAAACTCAACAGCCAACTCACTTCAACAGCTTCATTAATTTTTACCGCAACTGTAACATCCCAAGCAGCCAACTCACTTCAACAGCTTCATTAATTTTTACCGCAACTATAACATCCCAATTTCTCATGTGTCTAATCATATAATAATTCCAATATCAATATGATAATTTTATCCTATATATCCAATTAAAATGTCAAAACTAAATAAAAGATATATGTAATATATCCTGATAACAAAAGATATATGTAATATATCCTAAAAGAAAGAAAAGAGGAACAAGCATTTCATCGTGTTAGGCTCTTTAATTTAATTAAGTCAACTTAATCTACACGGTGTTGATTTTTCATTAATTTGTGAAGGCATGGAATTTTTCTAACCTGCAGTTAACGCCAACAATATATCATATATAGTATTGGATAGTCAAAATGAAATTCGACAAGCTTCCTATCAGCTTGCTAGGAAGAACCCTAAAATATGACCAATGTGATGACGAAGCTTCTTTTCTGGTATATAAGCTTAATATGATATAAATTGTTGATTTCAAAAAACCTTTCTCAATATAAGAAGTTGCATTACAATCAGGTTTGGTGTGTATGTATTGGAGTTGACACATTGTATTCAAGGGCTTATGGTTAAATATATATCAAAAAGTCAGGCCTCAGACCGCACGCAAATCTGGCTAAGATTCCCTAAATTTTAATAATATATATGTTACGCCAAAAGTCATTTGCTTTTTTGAAGAACGACTTAGTAAACCTGAATTTGTTGTTTGACTTGACTTATCAGGATCTGACATGAAGGTGATCAAGAAAATCCTTGTGGTAAAACACCAAACATGACAGAGTCCAGGGAAACGAGCTTTAGGTACCGACACAGATATTTAATTACAAAAGACAACCAAAATGAGCTTGATGACGACCGTTCATTAACCATGTACCAGATGAATATGCATAACAGGAGGTCAGATAATTTTGGGATATTAAATAACACGTCAACAATTTAACTCTTTTTAAGTTAACAAAAATATAAATTTTAATTTTAATTTAATGATTTATATAAAACTATTGAAAATCTAATTGTATTGATGTGAATATACGATAAAACTGTATATTATTGAACTTCTTCAAACTCCACGTCTCAGCATGATTTGTATTAAGTATTATTGTTGTTGTTGTTATTGTTGAATATATGATAATTTTATTTTAGTTTAAAGTCTCAAACTATAATTCAAAATTTTAAATTGTAGAGACCTAAAATTAAACCCTAGTCCTAATCCTAAACTTTAAACCTTTAAATCTAACTCTTAAAATTCTAAATTCTAAATTTTAAACCCCTAAACCTTAACAATTATATAATGTTGATTATGGTATGATGTCATTGCGGCTGTAAAAAAAATAAATTCATAGCTATTATAAATTAAGGTATCGACTTGCAATATAATAATATTCGTATTATACTGCGTGTTATTTAAATAAAATTTTTAAAAGTTAGAAGCCCGAATAATATCTTAAACTTAAACTTTTAGCAAATACTTAAACTTACAATTTTTATAGTGACATAATTATTACTTAGTGGTTATAACTCATGCAGCATATATAAATTATCTGAAAATATTTGCAAATGAAACTTTTTTGACCCTGTACCAAACTGAGGTTGCTTACATTCCTTAGTTTCTTATTCCCAATTACCCATATCCATAATCCTTGATTCTCGAATTCATCCGTAATGCAGGCTCAATGCTCTTATTCCCAATTTCTCTATCTTTTTTCCTATTCCTGAATTTTCAATACCATTTGGTTCAGCCGGATTCTGTCGAGGATGAACGTCGTTGTTTTGGTCCATGATCCACGCAATTCTGATCGTGAGATACCTGCAAAACAA
>JAOQMQ010005114.1:0-10894 GCA_027563845.1 Erythroxylum subrotundum
CACGAGTTGGCTCATAGTTGGACTGGGAATTTGATCACTAACAAGAACAATGAGCACTTCTGGTTAAATGAGGTAGGAATAATTGGCTTGTGTTTACTATTTGGAATTGGAGATCTGTGCAAATTCTATAGCTTTCAGCTAGAAATACACATACCTTGCAACCATGGAGTATACTTCTTTCTTGGTTTTATGGTAGAGGATGTGTCTGTGTCATATACTTCTTTCTTGGTTTTATGGTAGAGGATGTGTCTGTATCATCAGTTTTTACAAGTTTTTTATGGTTTAGATGATGTGTCTGTTTCTTCAGTTCTTACAAATTTTATGGTTTTAGGGATTTACAACATACGCAGAGAGGAGAATTGTTGAGGTTGTGCAAGGAGAAGACAGGGCTACACTTAATATTGGAATTGGTTGGAGGAATTTAAATGAGGAGGTGGAGAGGTTTACGGACAATTTAGAATTCACCAAGCTCAGAACCAATCAGGAAGGGGTGGATCCGGATGCTGTTTACTCACGAATTCCGTATGAGAAAGGTTTCCAATTTCTGTTTCGGATTGAGCGTCAGGTATGTTGATGAATTCTTATCTGATCATGGAGATAAATTCACAACAGCGTAGTTTTTTGATGTTTGTGTTTTATCTGTGGGAATGAAATACTTAGATTGGAAGGGCTGCATTTGATGAGTTCATTAAGAAGTACATTTCCACCTTCAAGTTCAAGTCAATTGATACAGAGACATTTCTTGATTTCCTGAAAGCAAATGTCCCTGGAATAGAGAAAGATATAGACCTAAAGTTGTGGACTGAGGGTACTGGCATACCTCCCGATGCATACGAACCGGTTTCTGAACTTTATGGAAGGATCCGTTCGCTTGCAAATGAATTTAAGGCAGGAAGGATACCTAGGGAGGATGAAGTGGCTGATTGGAAGGGGCAGGGATGGGAGCTCTACCTGGAGAACCTACCCAAATCTGTTGAAGCTTCTCAGGTACTGACAGATACCTTTGAGTTGCATGCCATACTTAACAACTTGTTTCATCTTGTTTTCTTGAATATAATTATATGACATTCCATGTCCAGATATACTGCATCCCCCTTTTCTAGGCAGGTTTCAACACGCTAGTGCCGAGTCTCAAAATTCTCAAAATCATTAGGATCATCCTTGCCCTTCATTCAATCAAAACAGATGAAGATATGATGTAATCTAATGTAATCTTACTACCTTTAATTAAATTAGAAAACAACTAGATAACTGCAAACGATCCTTGGTATCAATAAGATTCGGGATGGAGGAGAAGAGACTACACAGAGCTCATCATCTCTATGCCACTTGAATATCTGCGTGTGAAGCAAATTGTTTCAGGATGACACAGTCATATGAATCTGTATTCATATACAAGTTTACAACCAAAAAATCTCCAGTTTCACTGGTCTCTGAACCGACTGATGAACTTATTATATTGATCCAAAACTAGTAAGTTCTGGCTCAATGTGTGTGCTCTTAACAGGCATTAACATTTGTTAAAATCATGCAGGTCTTAGCATTGGATGCAGTGTACAGGCTTTCAGAGTCGAAAGATTATGAGATCAAAGTAGCATTTTTGGAACTGGCCATTTCTGCTAGATGTCGACATTACTATTGTGAAGTTGAGAAGACTCTGAAGGAAGTTGGTAGGATGAAGTACCTTCGTCCACTCTACAAAGCTCTTGTTCAAGGTACTGAAAATGAAGAAGAGAAGGTTTTGGCTAAAAGGGTTTTTGCAGAGGCTCGTAAGTGTTATCACCCCATAGCTCAGGGTATCGTGGAGTCTGTCTTTGCCAAATACCTTTAGGATGGTCGATGATAATACGTTATCTGAGACTTTGATCCAAGGTTTAAGTATGGCTGATATGATGTATATATATGTGTGTAAGTGTGTAAGTTGCAGCAGAGTTTTGCTGCAATGGCGGCTGATCAAAGTATGGCTGATATGATGTATATATATGTGTGTGTAAGTGTGTAAGTTGCAGCAGAGTTTTGCTGCAATGGCGGCTTATCCAACTATCAATAAGAAAATAATGTTAATGCTACTTATTGCATTATCGGATTACCTGATATCCTCCTTGTCTGAATGTACCATTCCAAGCTTTAGTTAAAGAATGGCAAAAGGGTTCAGAGTCCAGATCCAAGTCCAGGTCCAGCTGATATTAATGGACATTTTGAGTGGAATTTGAGTTAAATTAAAAAATTGGGTTTGGGCCTGATTTTTGGATTTTGGGTGTATTGACTTTAAGACAAAGCCCCTGAATTTTGGATTTTGGGTGTGTTGACTTCAAGTTCACCGTAAAATGGTAATCTGAAAGCAGGATTTATTTGGAAGTCTAACTTTGAATTAACTAACTTTTTAGTTTAATTTTAAAATTTCAGTTTAATTTAGTTTACTAATTTTTAGCATAAATTTATTAATTAATCAGTTATCATAAACTAATAAATTTTTATAAAATAAAATAAAATAAATAACTAATTTTTATTTAATAAATTTTTAATTAAAATTTAAAATTTTGATAAATAAGGAAAATTTTAATCATTTAATTTTATTTAATTTTTAATCGATTTTATATAAGAATGTTAATAGCCCGAGATAGGATAGGTCGGCCAGTGGCCTGACCCGATCATGGGCCGGCCGGGCCAATGTTACCCACTTTATATTTTAAGTAAAAACACGACATCATTCTTAAAATAACAATCGGGCCACGAGTTTTATGACAGTTAACTCTCTTTGGGCTCTACAGAGAAAAATAGGGTAATGGACCATGACCGGGCTCTCGACCCATTATTCATTCGTCAGTGAAGATATTTTGTTGCTGACATGGCACTCTCCTAGTGGCATCCTCGATAATATCCTCATCTATTGAGGCTAACTTCGTCATTTCCACTCTCGCAGAGAGCACGGGCATCTTTAGCTCGTCCCACAACACGCCACGTTCACTCAATTGCTCCATGCAAGATTTCGGGACACGTAGCGGGTCCCATGTGGGCTTCACGTGGGGTTTCATATTCCTGCCACGTTATCATCGCACTGACCCAGCAAAATCCAAGAAAGATCCGACGACAGCTATCAAGAGCCCGGCTTTTGATCTCCTTCCAGCTAAT
Source organism: Erythroxylum subrotundum (assembly GCA_027563845.1). Taxonomy (NCBI): domain Eukaryota; kingdom Viridiplantae; phylum Streptophyta; class Magnoliopsida; order Malpighiales; family Erythroxylaceae; genus Erythroxylum; species Erythroxylum subrotundum. The sequence goes on from JAOQMQ010005114.1 coordinate 3,133, forward strand.
CAAATTCCGTCCCACGTGGAACGGTTCGTGACCTCCACTTGATCCACGTCAGCATCGCGAAGTCGATCATAGAATCTATCCAACTTCGTTGTTTTTAAATTGATTCGTTTCTCGACCTATCAGTATTTTCATTCTCTTTCGACGAAAACCTAAATTTCACTGAAATTGATTTAGTTCTTCGATGTTTTGATGATGCCTTGAAGGTAATTCTTAACTTTTCTATTTACTCTTTGTGAATTACTTCTTGATTTGAATGATTCAGTTGGAGTATACGCTGAATATATTGTTTCTAAAACTTGTTTTAGTTGAAGCTATGCTTCTTTTTCTCTGATCAGCTTTACTGTCTTGTTTTATGTGATTTCTTGAGGTGTTATGATCGTAGAGGTGTTAGCTTGAAGGGAAAAGGATGTGCAGTAGCTCTTGTGGAATAAGGAAGGTTTTGTTAACTATTGAATCCATTGTGTTCCTCATTGTTGCCGTTTTTGAATCTGGTTGATGAGGATAATTCAAACTAGTGATAATAATGCTCCCTTGACCAATGGTTTTGCGGAATGGAATTGTGATATGCAAGAGGATGGAAAGGAAGTAAGGGATGGGGTCACCGGCGAGGGCCAGTGGCTCTCTGAGGAAGATGAATCACGGATTAATGAGGATGTTGAAGGTGTAAATGAGGGGTGTATGGAAGTGGTTCAAGTCCAGGCTGTGGTTCAGAGGCCACAACATCAAGCTCAAGAACCCTTGGTTCAGTGGGAGAGATTTCTGCCTTATCGGTCGATAAATATTTTATTGGCAGAAAATGATGATTCAACTCGACATGTCGTTACTGCTTTACTTAGAAATTGTGGGTATGAAGGTATGTTTCTGTATGCCATCAAGTTGCTCTGCTTAACTGTGAGCTTACTTGATCCAAGATTTTAGGTAGATACATCTTTTCAGTTTGACCAACAAAGAAAAACTTAAAAGCCTTTATTTGATGATTTAGAACTTTTTCTGTGCTCATTAATTTTGCTTGTGCTCGTTTCTAATGTGAGAAGCTTTATGACTAGACAATTTTACTTGTCTATTTAGAAGTCGATTGTGTGCAACTTTCTCCTCTTGTTCTTTTGAAATAAAACTTCGTGCCACATATAATTATTATTGCTGTTATTTTCAATATGATGTGCTCATTTATTGAGAATTTCCTCCACCTGGCAGTGACTGCGGTAGCAGATGGTCTTCAAGCTTGGAAACTCTTGGAAGATCTGACTAATCATATTGATCTGGTTTTAACAGAGGTAATCCTGCCCTGTTTACCAGGCTTTGGCCTTCTATGTAAGATTATGAACCACAAAACTCGCAAGAATACCCCTGTTGTTAGTGAGTACATTTCCACTACTCCTTTTCTTCTTATATTTGTTACGATTACTGTTTTACAACTTTCTTCTTAACAAATTGATACTTGTAACTGCTACACCTGGTGAGTTTTGTGCGCAGTGATGTCACCTCATGATTCCATGAGTATAGTCTTTAAGTGTTTGTCAAAGGGTGCTGTTGACTATTTAGTGAAGCCTATTCGAAAGAATGAACTTAAAAACCTTTGGCAGCATGTTTGGAGGAAGTGCCATAGCGTGAGTTGTTATAATTATTCCATTTGTGCATCAATCTATATCACGGACCAATGTTGTACTCAAACTCCCGGTCTGTGCTCCATATATACAAATTTCTCTCCTTTTGCATTCATTTTTCATCCTTTCATCAGTCTAGTGGTAGTGGGAGTGAAAGTGGTGTACGGACTCATAAATCCACAAAGTCAAAAAGTGAAGAGTCGGATAATGACCGCAATGATGAAGAAGAAATTGGGACTATCGGTTTGGATGTAGGGGACGGAAGTGATCATGGCAGTGGCACTCAGGTATCATACATTTTTACTGGAAAATAACTGAGTTATGAGGTCGTTCAGTTTAAGTCTTTCTGGTGATATGAATTGCTATTCTGGTGAACCCCATTTATTTACTGCTTGTTTATTGTGTTGCTTAAAAAGGTGTTGATGGTAACTCCTTCACAGTTTGAAGCGCTTTTAAGTGAATCATGGATTTTTATAGTACATTAGGGTGCGCACTTGTTCTACCTTTGCATAAGCTTCTAAAAGCCTTTTATGTGGAAAGTCGATACCAAACTACTATCCTATAAAGTAAGAAACTGAACAATAAAATCTCATGTATTAACCTTTTGAATTTTGAATTCCTGATGAAAATAGTAACTGAGGTTTAGAGCAGTCGATGGATAATTATTCAGTCACCTTCTATATTGTTCCTCAACTGTTAGTATAGCAGGAATGTGTCACAATGTTGCTAACTCTGCAGTATACTGTGATTGCATTCTAAGCTGGAAGCACGCTCCGTTATGGAGACCAGTGTAAGCCTAGCATTAGGTAATTTAACATTTTTTTTGTTTTCTCCCTTCTCCTAGATCACATAAGCAACTCATGGTTTCGTCATATTATGTTAAGTACTCTTTATGTTTTATCCTTTCAAATGTTCAAACATCTTGTCTGTTCCATCCTATGTGGTCTAGATCTCATCCATTTTCAATTTGGCAGTTTTGTATAAGAACCATGCCTGCTGCCCCATTATTGAAAAGAATATATATACTAGTGCAAAGAACATAACTAATCTTGTGTTTAAGTCAAAGTTAAATGCGTGGAGGTTAGTGGTTACTTAAAACAGAGTTCTAAGTACGGGACTTGGATGAAAGTGGGAATGCTTTAGATTTTGATGGTACTCATGTGCGTGCAATGAAAATTAGCTCTCGAATCATTATAAGAGCTTATACGTTAACATTCCAAATCTTTAAAGAAAGTTATTCATGTTCATGTGTTTGTTTAGACTTTAGAATGTCACTTGGGTAAACACAGAGAGCTGCTCTTGGAAAGGATAGATCTGCATGGTAAGCATTTTCTTGAATAAGGACAGAACAAGTTCAGAAAACAGAAATTTGCGTAGGTGAGACTATTTACAGGACTTGTTACTAAACTGACAAGGAAGTGGCTAACAAGTACATGGATCAAGATGGTGAGGATGCATGTGGCACCAATATTTTATGAATCATTCTGCCATGGATTCTGTGTGGGTATATTTTTGTGTATGTTGTCTGCAGATAAATGTTTGAGATGTGTGTGTGCGGAAGAAACTATTTATCATTGATGATTTAAAGGACAGTTCTTACTCCAGAACTGAATGATATGAAATTGCCAATTTCGTTTCCGAATCTCATTTTTTTTTCTGTAGGGCACTTGGACAAAGAGAGCATTGGAAGTTGACAACCCCAAACCAACTTCACCATGGGAACAGTTAGCTGATCCTGCTGATAGCAGTTGTGCGGATATAATTCATTCAAAGCTTGAAGAACTAGGCAACAACTGTGTGGCCAAGCGCACATCTAAGGAGTGCGAAGGGCAGGGTAATGAATTTGATATACGTGGCTTTGTTTGCAGCAATTATTATTTGACTTCAAATCTCTTTTTACGTGAATGTGTTTTATTTTTGGCTCAAAATTATGTTTACTAAAGGTTTAGGCAATGGTGTCATGGGTAAGGACTTGGAGATAAGGGTACCTACAATTCCAAATTTGCAGCTTGAAGATCGATGTGAAAGGGTACTGGTCGAAACAGATGGCAATACAAGAGATAAATTTCCCGAAATTAATTCAAAGAATGATGAGGAAAAAGATAGAGGACTGCTGGAGCTTAACAGTAAGGATGGAGAATTCAGAAATCAAGTTGCTGATTTAATGGGAGTCACAAATTGCACAGATCCTAAGATAGAAATTTTGGTCGCTGACACACAAAGTAGCCTTTCCAAAGAAACTAAGGATATCCTTTCCCTTGAACTTAGTTTGAAAAGACTTAGTGATGTTCAAGATATAGGGACTAGTGGGCATGATCGAAATATTCTCAGACATTCAGACCTTTCTGCATTCTCAAGGTACCAGGATTTATTTGACGCTGTATATTTTCTCTCAAACCACCTATCCAGATAATGAATTCATTTATGAACCTTACAGAGACAAATTGACAGTTGAAGAATATTTGTTACCCCTCAGGTACACTTCTACTACTAATCAGGCGCAGACAGGAAATGTAGGTAGCTGCTCTCCACTTGCTAACAGTTCAGAGGCAATAAAACGAAAGTCGATGAAAAATGTACGATCTAACTCAAATAACACACCGGCCAATCTGCACTCAAATGGAAGTAGTAATAATAATGATATGGGCTCTACCACTAGTAATGCTTTCGCCAAACCAGCAATATTCGGTGACAAGCCAGGCCTTAAACCTACAGTTAGGAGTCAGCATCCCTTTCCTGCTTTTCATTCTGAGCAACATCGCCGTTCACCTGGTGCCCATTCTGTGGGGCATGGTAAAGCCAACATTGCGATTAATACTATTCTTTCATCTGCAACAAGAGAAGTGAATCAGCAGGTCCAAGTTCAGCATCACCACCATCATTATCATCACCACCACCACCATGTCCACAATGTGCACCAGCAGCAGCAGCAGAAGAAGCTAGCTAACCATGATAATTTGTCCTCGAAGAATATGGTTGCAGCAGCACTGCAATGTGGGTCATCTAATGCTTTAATCACAGATGTCAAGGGAACAGTTGGGTATCAAAATTTAAACGACGACGGCACGGGAAGTGACCGTGGGAGCAATGAACAGAATGGGGGTAGTGCTGCTTTAAATACCAGAGGAATAAACATGGACAGTGGTGATGGATTAGCTAGGAAAGGTGGAACAAGTGGTGGAATTTGTTATGGAAGTAGGAATGGAGTTGATCAAAATCAATTCGCACAAAGAGAGGCTGCTTTAAACAAATTTCGCCAGAAGAGGAAAGATAGATGCTTTGAGAAGAAGGTAATTGGATCTGCATTTACCAATCAACAAAATGATAGAGATAATCCTACCGCTAGTAATGCCAGTTATTTATGAGACAAGAACTTGTAGCTGTTTCTGTCACTATCTGTATCGTCATTCCCCATATGCATCATAATATCTTTCATTTTAGTCAATTGACTGGAAGTAACTAATGGCATCTTTTCCAGGTTCGATATCAGAGCAGGAAGAAACTAGCAGAACAGAGACCACGTATTCGAGGACAGTTTGTACGACAAGCAGGGAGTGAATACAAGGACACAAATGATTGCAGTTGACACTAGCATTATTTCCAGGAAGAATTATTTTCAGCATCAAGGTTGGCTAGCTTTATTTATTCCAGGCACCGTACAGATTCCGCCGGTTCAAATTAGTTGCTTGCTCTGAAGAAATTAAGAGAACTATTGTATATTGTTTGAGCAAGGGACTCAGTAAATCCGTATAATGTGTTTATGATTGTATGCTGGGTGTGAATGCTTTACTACTAATAAGGCGGCCACCCGACAAGGGGTAACTGATATAGACTCCTTCTATGGACGAAGCTATGCCAGGAACATGAAGCAAGGAAAGCAGCAGTAGCTGTGGCAGTTATTATTGTGTTTTTCTATTTTTAGTCGATTATTTGCATAATTAGAGAGTCCAGTATTAGTCTAGTTCTAATTCAATTAGGAGCCTGAAAGTTTAAGCCTTTGTGTCAAACTCGAACAGCCTGTTTGGTACAGGGGAATAGATATTCTATTTCCACTCTATTTCTAACATATTAATAAACTTGTGTTTGGTTACAAACCAAACACAGAATAGAGAATCAGCTGGAATGACTATTATTAAAATTTGCAGAATACGTAAACCTCATATGTAGCTATCTTTATCTATTCGTCGAATAGAGAATCAAAGACAACTTTTATCTTCTCAAATTTAACCCTCCGGAAACTCTTTCCTTCTTCAACGTCTTCTTCTTCAAATTTATTAATAATAATAATAATAAAAAAAAAATATTTTGATCTTTTAGTTAGTTATTCCTTTCTTATTTCAAGTTTATATTTTCAAACCAAACAATGGAATATAAATTCTTTATCTATTCTATGACTTAAACTAAACAAAGTAATAAATATTTTACTCTATTCCTCATCTTTTCTATTCCAAAGAATAACTTATCTATTCTATTCCGTGAACCAAACAGGCTGGAAGTACTATAAAAGGGCTACTGTCATTCATCAATAAAATGTTGGACAATTTTGTCTTTTTATATAATTAAATAACTATTAATTACATTTTTCATTTTTTAGCAAATTATTGGTTAAATTACGTAATTTGATTCAAATAAAGATAATAAAGTGACTCAATAAATGATCTAAATCAATGGGTTGAAGTTTGAGTGAAAAATAGATCCTAATTAGTATGGATCAGACCTATATTGGCGTTGTGATGGGAAAGCCGGATATATAAGCTATAGTTGCTCATCAATCGTAAGCATATGGATTCTCTGATCCGTCAAGAGAATTTATATTTTGAAAAAACTGTAAAAAACCTAAATATCGTGTTAGGAAACATTTTCCACAAAAATCCTGAAAAATTTGTAATCATTTGAAGCTCGAAAATAATATCGGAATAAAAAATGGAACTGAAATTAAGTATTTCATATTATCTTCACTTTTAATTATTTCATTAATGATCTGAGTACGTAATAAAATTTGTACTTCGTATTATATCAAAATCATCGAGATTACAACCCTATAAGTGATTGATAGCTCTCTCTAACGAGCTTCCGGATAGGCGCAGCTCTTTGTTTGAGCTCCATTCATTCATAATTGCTCCTCATCGCATCAACGCATCACGAAAGAAACCCGAACTGACGAACCATCGCCCTGTGACACAGTCCTTGAGTAGAAGTCTTAACAGTAACCTTTACTAATTAAAAGAACTCATTTCCATTTGGTGCGCTATCATTTTCATAAATTGTACGCTATCTCCTTTTCGTGTGGTCCTATATTTCTCTCTTTTTCTGTTATCGGTCATTTGGTATGCTTAATACAGGTGTATAACCAGATACAGGAAAAAGTTCTTCAAGATGGAATCATAATTCAGAAGGAATGACTGCTGAGAATTCATATGAGGCGTAAACACAGCACGACCGAAGGAAACGCTTCCATAATCCATGCACATATAAGCTCGCTAGTGATGACACACAGATACATATCATACACATAGAAATAGAGGGAAGTTTTAACTAACCATTTTGATCTTCTACTCTTGATAGAAATCTTATCATTACGGCCTGGTACTAGCATTGAAACTAGGCTCTAAAAGAGGGTTCGTTTGATAGGATGTTGCTTGGAACGTAGAAATAGCCTTTTCAGAGTTAAAGACACGTCTATTTTTGATAGGACAAGGGATGTTAGATAGGATAAAGGAAACTACTAACTGTTTTCTTCTGGCTTCCCCCAAAATTTTGGCTTTTTGTTCGGTCCCTGTATTTAAGGCCCTATTTGATTGAAGAGCTAGTAATAAAATGAGATGAAATGTAACATATTTTTATCGTTCGGTTAAGAGTTTTATAATGGAACGGAATAAAATGGGATAAAAACGGAGGGTTTCATATTTCGTTTCATTATATTCTAAACAGTTAAAAATAAGAAACCATTTATTCGAGAGTTTATGATGGAACTTAAAGTAATAACTACATACTATCTAATATATCTTCAACAATTCTTCTTAATACCAACTTTGAAAATTTTATAATATTAATATATTAAATAGAATATATATTATTTAATATAATAAATTCTATTAAATAATTAATAATAATATTTTATATTATTAATAATAAATGATATGTATTTAATAATAAAA